>JAOBAY020129385.1:0-15909 GCA_025331085.2 Zoanthus sociatus | reverse complement strand
ATGGAACCTGACCGTTTTTAGGGTTAAAATAATTAATAACATTTATCAACCTCGTTCCCAGGGTCTTTTTCCTGACTTGGGGAAAAAGGCCCTGGGAACGAGGTGGAACATTTAGTAACAAAAGAATCTCACAACAAAAATCTTAAAGAAACCGTAACTACATATGCGGTATTCCTTTAAAAAATTTTTTCGCTATCTATTATATTTTTAGTTGTCAAAAGTTTGACCCATTGTTTGGTAATTCTTTCTCAGTATTGCTATAGTCCCCAAATTGTTTTGGAATAATTTCCGCAACCGTAACAAGTGATTTAATAACAGTCTTCTGACCCTGCTCGGCAAGAGTTTACTTTAAGACAACCTTCAATTCGCACCGAAACGACATTAATCAAAAAGCAAGAAATAGATTTTAATTATATTTTATATTATTTTTATATTTCTAACATTTTAAATTTATTCTTATTTTTTGTATTTTAAATTTTCTTAACTTTTTTTTGTTAATTTTTCCACACGTGTTCACTCGTGTATGCTTTTAGCCAAGACCTCTCTTATTCTCCAAGTTAATTTGGATTAAATTCTGCAACTCCAGCACCTAATGTATAGCTTTCCTAGTGACCAATTTCAATACTCGGCAAAATGACACTAATTTTCAAGGTATATTTATTAATGCGGTCACACGCACTTTATCAAATGAAATGGTTTGTTTCCATAGTTTTTTAATTTTATTTTTTATGTAAATATTACTTTTCCTTTTCTTGTTTTTCAAATTTTCCAATTTTGTAATTTCTATTTTTTCTATTTTTTATTTTTTTTAAATTTTTCCACTCGTGTTCTACTCGTGTTCACTCGTCTCGTGTGTGCTTTTAATCACGACCTGTATCTGTTCAGAGGTAGGAAAGAATAAATTATAATTGGTACCTGCATCCGTCAACGCAATGAAAAACTTCTTGCCTTCCATATCGTGTTCCACTTTGTATGCCGCCATAATAAGAAATGTCCTAGATATTGCTCCAAAGTTACCGACAACAGAAATGAAATTATTTAAATCGCGGATATTAAAAAGACCTAAAAATTTCATGAGATACTCGTGAATTAACCGAAAAAAATGAGAGGTACGTGGTATATGACTCGTCCAAAACAAACAGGAGAACACGTGACTTAAAAAGATTCTTCTTCCGGGGTTGCGAGTCGAGGAGCAATAATTATAAGTATGCTTAGATTTATCGACCCGGACGTTGAATGAATTGTATACATCAGGTTATTTAAATTGTTTAGGAGATATAAATTATGTCTAAATTGACGGATGAAATATACGGGTGGGACACAAAACGTGTCGTGCAATGGCTGCGAGAGGTAAGCTTGTTTTGACTTTAGTGTGCAAATCCCAAACAACGATGAGCAATCTTCGACCAACAGGAAATTATTTTAATTTACTAAGGTGCTCATTTGATCAATTATTTGTCAGATTTAGTTCCATCTTGCATGGAAAAATTTAGATGAATTATTTGATAATTTGAAATTTAAAATAGACGAATTTTTAAAATGCTTTTACGGGTATAGAGGCGAGTGCTTTAGCGGTGATTTCGCTTTCAGACATTGCCTGCTTAGAACACGAGCTGGCGTGACTAAATCTGATAACTAAACTCAGATTGTATACTTCCGTACTTAAAAATTTGACTTCTTGATTTTTGTTAAATTTGCCCGATTAATTAACACCAAATTTTATTGTCCAGTTGTTTACAAGAAAATATAGATTCAAACTAATTAAAGTTTTGCTGATGATGCCCTCATGTACTTAGCCTTAGGGCCTCAAACTATTTTATTTTATGAGCAGTAGTTTGCAGAAACATGCAGGATACAACGATTTAAAGATGTATTTACGTGTTTAATAAGCAAGTTTTTTTTAGTTATAAATGAGGAAAGTTTTATAGGAACGACAACTCAAGTTGTTTTAAAAGATACGGGCAACTTTGATTTTACTTTACGATAAGCAGTCAACTTATAAATACGTTCAAGAAGTCCAAGTCTTTCGTGTTTATCGTAATTGAAACATATTTAGTCAATTATGTTGCAGAAATGTTTTATATTATGCAAATTCGATTCAGTAGTGTTTGAAAGCTTATAGTAGCTCTAAGGTACCTAATATGTTTGTCATATAGCCAGTAATCCGTACAAATTAAACGGTATATATCTTTATTCTGTATATTATCGTATCTTTCATGCAATTATAATGAATGTATACGTGTTTTAATGTAATAGTTGTTTAGGCTAATAAAACATTAAGACAACACATGATTACTGTTTCATTTACATACACAATATATAAATAGTGTTTTGGTGTGTTTGAAAATTATGGTTGTAGATACAGTATTTTTATCTAGTCAAACGTACAATGTTAGGTAAATCTAATTACCATATTTATATGTAGCTGTATGATTATAAAAATACTAAACCAAAGCTCGATACAACTAGATCTATCTATGAAGTTTTCAACCTTGTTAGCCAGCAAAAACGTAATAATGAAAGGCTGCAGCTTATTATGGAAATGTCCATGCTATAAACATTTTTTTTTTGTCTCACCATTTTTGTTAATGAAAGGCAATGTGATATTGTTTGCAATACTTCCTTAGCAGAGTAACACCAAATCAGTGACCATATATGTATAAATATACATGATAATACCAATGAAAATCTGCCTTCAAGAATTTTTGGACTTCATTTCTAAATTGAGACAGTTTTCTTGCAAAGGAAAACTCTGGCTAGCATTCATGGGCTGGATAATTAATTATTAATTCTCAAGGTACATTAAAAATATATATATATGACCTGCAAGGAAAAAACATCTGACTAACAAAGTAAACAAAAGTAACTTTTTTAATTGCTGAAATTATAAAATTATGTTATCTATAAAACTGATACTGTTAGTTTATTGGTAAATTAGAAAGACCCAATTGCAAATTGGGTAAATGTTTCATCGACTGAATGATGAATAAATGTTCAGCATTACATTTGATCTCAAATACAGCAAGGTATGAATGATTGTGAAAGAATATTCTACCAGCAGAGGATTAATGGCAGAGCTTTATTGGTGAGTTTACAGTTGTTGTTTACCCTAAAATTAAGCAATATGTGCTCAAGAACCTTATATCTTGTTTTGTGAAAGGAAATTCTTCATAGTTGTTTAACAAACTCATTTTCAGATTGTCCTTGATTAATATTTGAGGTACAGTATCATTTGCATAGTTTATGTGAATAGAAGAAAAAGAAACAACTTGTAAACATACTCAATATTTTAATTTCATAAGACAGCAGTATATCAGGGCAATCTGTCTGGCAGGAACAGGACTTGCATGCATGAGCTGGACTGTAACGGTTACCTTACATCCCATCTCCCTTGTCCAAAATTAACTAACTATAGGCTAGAGAGAAGGTGAAGTGTGTGTGTGTGTGTTTGTGTGTGCAAGGGGATTAATGCTAACATTAAAGCAAGTCAAATGTCTGGTATCGAAACCAATTGGCTTTTGGTTAAATAGATTGTTCCACTGAATAACTCAGGAACACCATTAATTGTACTTATTCAGTCAATAAAGGTGGATTTTGTTGAATCTTTTTGAGTTTCTGATTATCTTTCCAGGTCTGCTGGTAGGCTGTGGTTGGGGGGCTCTCTGGGGTTGGAGTTTGTGAGCTAGGAGTAACTTGGCGCTACTGAGATGGGGTTGGAGCTGAATAATGTTCTGTGGTAGACAGGGCAGGTGAATGGTCTGCTTTGTTTGATGAAATCACTTACCCTGGTGGACTAATGGGATTGGTGGTAGACTCGGTAGTTGTTCAATTGTCATGTTGTTGGGTGGTGGTGCTACTGGGTGTAGCTGGATGTGGTTTCAAGGGAGAATATTGTGATTGCTCATGTCAGTGGTATGACTTTAAACTGCAACCAGTGGTAAGGTTCCAGGTCGTGAGTTCTGGAATTGTGAGGAATGTGGAGCTACCCCTTAATTACCATTGCTCCCAGGTCCACTCTTACCCAGAGTGGTAGCACCTGTTAGGGTCCCATCTGTGGGTTAGATAGTTCCACCTGTTGCCTTGTAGGTTATGTCTGTGGTCGGACAAAAGCTAGGCCTTCGGCCAATAACTGTGGTTGGCGTCAGCAAGGGCATGCAGCTATAAAAATCATGGTCTAATAAAATCCTCAAACATGGACACCAGCCAGCCCAAAGGCTTGGGTGGGTAGCACTTGTCTACCACAAATAGAAATGTGCAGCCCCTGATCCTGGGCTCGCAAGCAATGCTTGCAGAATTATGGGAAGCCTGAGGAGCAGCTTGGGGTGAGGGTTGGGACTCTGAATAAAGGGAGTATGAGTTGGAGAGATGCAGAAGTGTGTGAGGAGCCAAGGAAGAGGAGGATAGATGTGTGTTGTTTGCAAGAAGTGAGGTGGAGAGGACAAGGGGCGTGGTTTATGAGCGTTAAGAGTAGAAGATTTAAGTTGTGGTAGTCTGGGAATAGTGTTGGTACATGAGGTGAGATAGTTTTGTGAACCGTGAGTTCTGTCAGAAGGTTGTGGAGGTGCAAAGAGTGACAGAGTGATAGCAGTAGTTGTGGAACTTGAGGAAGAAGTGGTAAGAATTATATGTGTGTATGGTCCACAAAGTGACAGAATGATTGCAGAGAAAAAACGTTTTTTATGATAATTTGAGGAGTGAGTTGGATCTTGACTGCATGGGTGAGCTAGTATTTTTGGGTTTCACTAAGTCTCACAAGGATATAACACAATAGCAGATGGAGGTCATATAATGAGATTCAAAGTAGATTCTAATGAGATTCTTTTGTATAACTAACCAACATGTGCGCTGAACTAGAACCTTATGAAAACCAGCAATTGGGTATGGGTGATTTTAATGGTAAACGCAGTGATTGTTATGAGGGTGTGCCTGGAGTAATTGGAATTGGGGAGAGAAATGTGAAAGGAGAGCGACAGAGCGATGGCAGTAGTTATGGAACTTTAGGAAGAAGTGGTAAGAATTAGATGTGTATATGGTTCACAAACTGACAGAATGATTGCAGAGAAAAAACGTTTTTTATGATAATTTGAGGAGTGAGTGGGATCTTCACAGCATGGGTGAGCTAGTATTTTTGGGTTTCATTAAGTCTCACAAGGATATAACACAATGGCAGATGGAGGTCATATAATGAGATGCAAAGTAGATTCTAACGAGATTCTTTTGTATAAGTGGCCAACATGTGCGCTGAACTAGAACACATGGCAAACACATGGTTCAGAAAAGGGAAGAAGAGGAAAGTGACCTACAGCGCAGGGGAAAATGAGACTGAGATTGAGTTTGTAGTGGTGGAAAAGGGAAATAGAAGGTATCTGAGAGATGTGAAGGTCATCCCTGGTGAGCTTCAGCACAGGCTGGTGGTTATAGATCTGGTTATTAAAGAAGAAGGTGAAGAAAGTGGTGAGAAAGGAAGCGTTTGAAAGAAGGAACAAGGTTTGAAACCTGAAGGGCAAGGTTTGAAGGAAGAGTAGTCAAGTTGGTAAGTGCTGATGCACCGGAGTACTGCCGCCTGGTTAGCCTAGTTGGTAAGGTGCCAGTCTATCGTACGGGAGGCTCGGGTTCGATTCCCAGCCAGACCAACACTCAGGGTCTTAAAATAATTGAGGAGAAAGTGCTTTCTTTGCTCTAACATTAGCAAACGGTTAGACTTTCGCGTCTTCCCGGATAAGGACATTAAACCGTAGATCCAGTCTCTCGACACTCTATCGAGGGACTTAAAAGAACCCACACATTTGTCGAAAAGAGCAGGGTAGTGATCCCGGTGCTGTGGTCTGTCTTCATTACTGAGGGCATTTACGGTTATTAATATATATGTGAACCGCTGTTGCGGACTATCTTTAGTGCCTAGTACTAGTACACATGCACTATCTTCTACCATTTACCACTATTATTTGTTTCAGCCTACAAATTTGGTCAGCACAGGAATAAAATAGGCAAAACAAAATCTATCTATCATAGCGACTTTATTAATCAGCTGTGATAGCAGCAGTGAGGTTACAGTTCTGTTAGTTTTCAAGCTAGTATTTCGCACTTACATAAATTACACACATAACCGTCGGAGAAGATAATTTCAAAATTCTTAACAACACAAACACTTACCATCGTCAGCCCATTTCAACATAAGATCCACAGCATAAAACGCTCGAGACTAAAATGTTCAGAAAAAAAACATTAAGTTTTTGAGTTTACAAATTTTAACTTAATTGTTGTTTACACTCTTTTTTTATAAGAATATTGAGGCTGAAATTGGCCAAATTTTAAGAATATTTTAAGAATAATGCTGAGGTTCAGATTTTTTTAAGAATAAAATTTTGCATGTTTCAAAGAAGTATTACTGATTACATATATTGGAATTGCACTCTAATTCCATAATGACAGAGCTAAATACAGATCTATTACCTTCGAAGCTCTTCGATACCAGTCATTTTAAAAACGGAAATTCCATATCACCCATATTCCCAAAATAGGAATATTCGTAAAAATATTTTCACTCAAAAATGGGCCACAAAATAAGAATATCCAGCCTCGCTCCAAAAAACAATATTCTTATTTAATAAAAGGAGTGTATAATTGTTCCTGCGTGACAGGTTTTATCTGGTGAGTGGAATCTAGATGTAGAACGGTATGCACGTGACTGTTATTTTAAAAAAGGTAAATCGATTTAATTCTAGCTCCTCGGGATATTACTGAATTAGTTGCCAGGAGATGCGGCGTGGTTGGTGCAGTTGTTCAGCGCTCACCTTAGCAATGTTCTTCCCACCACAAGGTTCTTGATTCGATCCCCGGCGAAGTCGAGATTTAAACGTGTGTGATTTTCTTTCTCCCCGAGCTAACTCACATCTCCATCCTTCCGAGTAAAGAATTTGAGGGCTTGGAGAGAAGCGCCGGCTCTAAGAGCCACTAGGCTCACAAGTATTTAGGTTAGGTACCGAGTATAGGTAGAAGAGTTGTTCTTCGTAGATGGGCCAACCGTCTAACCGAGTTACACTGTCGAGCTAACTTTCCATTCACTGATTTATTTTTAACACAAACTTGACTCGGCTAGAAGGGTCAGCCCATTTGTCGAATTACTGGTTATCCTTTTAGCCGGGACACTTTTTATCCATGTAAACATATTGCTCGCCTTGCCGATTCAACTTGGTCAACGATTCAGTACATAAAGCATGCACGATTAGTTGTTTCTGTTGAGCGATGGCGGGAAAATCGAAAACTAATACCAATATGAAATGGTGTTAGACTCCTGATATGACAGAATCATTTATTGACAGTTTAAAAAAATAGAAATCAATAATATGTGAATTAAATGTCATCAACTATAATGCAAGTAAAATAAAATTCTACTAGCAAGTAAACTGTACTTACAAGTTACGTTAATTCAAATAGTTTATTTATATTCAGCTACTTAACTAAGTAAGAATGACTTCAAAGATTTTAGAAATCAAACTGTCATTAACAATACTAACAATAAACAAAATATTATGGTTGTTTTTGGCAAAGACCGTAGTATTCGGTTTTATCACATAAACGGTAAAATTGACTCTTCTGGGAGGGTGACAGCTCTGCTTCATATAAATGGGGCCTAGGATGCTGGTACTCTATTTACCAAACCAATAAGGTTCGAAAGCTGACTCAGCTTGGTTGCCAAGGAGAAGCAAGTCAAATCAGTCAATCAATCAATCAGTCAATCAATCAATCAAGCAATCAATCACTCACTCAGTCAATCAATCACTCAGTCAATCAATCAATCAATCAGTCAATCAATCAACCAGTCAATCAATCAATCAGTCAATCAATCAATCAATCAATCAGTCAATCAATCAATCAGTCAATCAATCAATCAATCAATTAGTCAATCAATCAATTAGTCAATTAATCAATCAATCCATTAATCAATCAATCAGTCAATCAATCAATCATATAGTCTTACATATCACTTCTACTAAGAAAAGGTCAATAACAACAATATTTAACTATTCTCATGTTGTTACATTATATACAAGTTACTTTTATAGTAAAGTTAATTTATCAATAGTTAGACAGTGTTCTCCCCAGAACTTTTCACCAGAGAGGGAGATCATTAATATTCATGATTAGATGCTAATTAATATTCATGAAATTATGAATAGTAATTATGACTTTCACATGCTCCTATCATGCAGTGTCGTTAGTTTTCTTACAAAAGATTGGGCACGAAATACAAGATGTGGACATTTGCAAAAAAGACATTCACAAGTTTAGCACATTTTCAGATTAAATTTTTAACGATGGTTTTGTTTCCAACCTAACAGGGACAGATTTGAGCTGTTATTTTCGTAATAACAAGTCTTGATTTCGTAAATGAGCGATATTTCACGACGTTTCAAAGTCATATTGACGTAATATATCAAACACTCGAGACAGTGTTTCATCACATTTTCAAACACCGAGAAGAGAATTGAAAATACGAAGCGCAGAAAATATGTAAAAACTTGAAAATATGTGTTTATTAAGATCACATTTCCAAACTATGGTCACAGTTATAAATTCTTTTGTTTTAATTTGATAAATTATTAATGAGTTTGAGACATTTAAAACATATTTAGATTTAGAACATTCTCTAGATTTAGATTATCCGCTGTCAAGCGGAAATTTGTTGAAATTTTAGTACACACTTTTTTTAAGAATCAAGCCGCACGATTTTGAAAATTTTGACATTTTAAGCGTTATATAATTTTAAGATAATTCTTAAATAATAATTTCAAATAGGTCCTCATTTTGTGGAAGCAGTGAAACCGGAGTGGTCGCATAATCAAGTTTCCAAATGATTCTTGAAACATTTAAAATTAAATTTTATAGAATTTTAAAAAAATTTCCGAAATGTGAGCTTCGTGATTCGTAAACTGGATTCTTATAAAATCAAAGGTCTCCTTGTGACCCTTTTTTTTATAAAAACAACTTTACAAGAACAATGAGGCTCGGATTGGCCAAAAATTAAAAACAAGCTTAGGCTGAGGTTGAAAAAAAGTGAAAATGTTTCTAGTTGAAAATTTATTTAATCTTATAATTTACGTTTGCAATGTGCACAATAAAAAAACAGAAGCACCGTTTCCTGTTTATCATTATATCACCGTTGTTTCAAATGAGACACATGCATATTCAGTTTCAGCTGTTTCATGCACATGTATGTATGTTCCAACTATACTGTGACAAGAAAGAAAATTTTTAAACCGCTCACAGAAATATGAATAAATTAAGAACAAATGGAGACTGAAGCTGCTAAAAAATTAAGAATGGTGAAGCTCGGCAAAATTTACTGATTAGCATTTGCAATGTTTAAGTAGCTGTAATCCTCACCCAATTATTATTGACTAAGTAGCTGTAATCCTCACCTAACTATTATTGATATTAACTTAATATAAATTAAAAGTAACTTGTATATAATGTAACACCAAGAGCACACAAACAAAGTATTGTTACTATATACAGGAACAACAAACAAACAAATACTTTATTTAACGTCAATTGCGAAGGAAGTAGTTGCGCATTTTTCCAAGCCAGAGGCTAATGTTTAATCGCTCGACGGCTCAGATCTTGGCGTGAAAGTCGAATTTGCAAAGGGGGAAAAACCGGAGTACCCGGAGAAAAACCCTAGGAGTCAGAATGTGATCGATAAATCTCAGCCCACATGCGGAGCCCAGGAATCGATCCCGAGTCGTAGAGGTGAGAGGCACGACTAATAACACCTGTGCCAACCTGACTCCCTTACTGGTTATTGGTTACTGGTTCTTATAAAAATAGCGTGTAAGACGAAAAACCTGACAAGTTAAAGGTGAATCTTCTATCAAATTGTGCTGGAGCTAATGCAATTGAGGAATTTGGCCATTTTGTGCTTAGCGAGGAAGAAAGCAGAGAATCTTACGAAGTTGTATGTGAAAAGTTTAAGGAGCTTTGCGCCGGAGGGAGCATGAAACGCCATATATGAGCGCCTTGTATTCAGTCAAAGAAACCAGAAAGAGGGTAGGTGAAAGGATTGATAACTTTGTTAGTGAAACGTTTACCACTAATCTGCGAATTTGAAACCCTCAGAGATTCGCTGATTAGAGGTCGTATTGTTGGAGGTGTGCTCTCAAATGAGTTGAGGGGAAAGTTATAAAAAAAACCTGACCTAACACTTCAAAGTGCCCATGATTACCGTCGAACACATGAAGCGAATGGTAAATCCGAGACTGTCCGAGACGCCAAGATGGCCTTTTTAAAATCCGAGCCCGAGACTTTAGAAAGCAATGAATAATCCGAGACCGAGACTATACGATACAAAAAAATACGAGACCGACATTTTATAATACGAAAAATCCGAGACCGAGACCTTATGGCCATATCGTTTCAAAGTTTTTCAATCCAGAACGCAGAAATATGAGCGCGAAACATGCATTTAGTGAAATCTGAGCCGCCAATAGACTTTTTAGTTACGTGGTAACGTGGCTTGAAATGGGTAAACAAACAATTAAAGATGGTGGATGCTGAAGCACCTGTTTCGGAGGATGGCATCTTGTAGACGAAACTTTTAGCTTTTGTGCCAACATTTTCTTAAGATCAAATAACGTAGCACTTAAAAAATTGCGGGATAAAAGGTTCACAGGTTCGGCGCAAAATTTAGATTTAAAATTTACTTGTGCTTTCAAAGTTTCGGCCAATACGATTATTTTTATTCCAATCGTAATTTCTTCTTAAGGAAGGTAAGTGAAACATGGAAATATAAGACGAAGTGTACAAGATATCGTAAAGTAAAGGGAACACATTTACAAGAATAACTGAGTTTAAAAAAGTCGTTAAGAAAACCAAAATGTCGAAACACCAAACAAATTTCGAGCAAAATCGAAATTTCTAGCTTTGCGGCAATTGCCGAAAATTCGAGCCATTTTGTGAGAAAAATCCGAGACTGCGAGACGAGAAAAAAAACAAAAAATACGAGAATTCGAGACATGGCGTAAATATGACGAGATTTCGAGACCTAGCCGTATTTTGCCGAGACTTTCATTTTTTAAGGGACCATTCGCTACCCCTAAATTTGCCTCACCATGTGTTTCACATCAAGCACCGAGTGTACATTCTATACAGGAAAAAGAAAAGGGAAATGTTTGCACTTGTAAGCTTTGTGGTTTTCAGCATTCTTTTGCCAAACCTAGTATTTGTCTAAAAGAAATGTAAGAATTGTCAAAAAGAAGGTTACTTTGCAAAAGTATTTCCCCTGAAGAGTAAAAACAAATCATCAGTTAACACCGTAGCGCATGACTGAGTGTTTTGACAAATGGAAATCAAAGTGATCATGGACGAACCCACATTTATATTTTGAATCTGTTGAACTTGGAGTAGTTTCTAGTACCAATAACATAAAGAAAAATTTGATTACTCTTAAAAATGCACAAAAGGAGTTGAAATTAAAACCTGATTCTGCACTTATCCCACAATAACACACAAAACGATACGCCAAATAAATACGCAAACAACGATATCCTGGAGGATATTGGATACGGGTCTGTAGAACGACCACGAATCGTTTTATTAACATAAATTCTCCCTCGTTAAACTGTGCAAATACAATAATCTTTGAGATACTAGAACGCTACGGGGTGCCAGGGAGGCCAGAAAAAACCTGCTTGAAAACCCCCACGAGGGAGGAAAAGTTTCAGGAAATCTGGGTCGGGCCAAGGCAACCCCATTTCCCCCGACAGGAACTAAGACCAAGCGACTTAGATACTTTTAACAAATCATTGTCTGAATACTTGATACGTCTTTGTCCGAAAGACATGCATCGCCAGACTGAACAAGGGCATTTGCTAATGATTTAGTGACCCTCGCGATATTGTTCGTTTTTTCGTCCTTTAGTAGTAATAGACATGTGCTTCGTAAACACAGCTGCGTCCTGGACTCGTAGCGATTGGAGCTCGTTGACACGTACTTCAACACTGTAGAACTAGACTTGTCCACCACTCGTGGATTGATCATCTCGACAACAATCAATTTAGTTGAGCATCACAAAGCAACTTGGAATAGCACCAAACTCCCGCGCCGGAAACCTCTGAAAAACACTTAAAATGCATCACTCTATTAGCAAAAGTTACAACATATGCGAAAAGCGAATTTGCCATCTAAATGAATTGCACTCGGTACCCAAGTATCGGTAACCTTGACACAGGTTCTATATGCAAAAATAATGCTCTAAGTGAGATGTACACACGCCTAAGTGGCGGAAACCTTCACACGGTTTCTATACAAAAATAATGCTCTAATTGAGCTGTTCACGACGCCTAAGTGGCGGAAATCTTTATACAGATTCAATATGCACAAATGCTGTAAATGAGGTGTACAAGACGCCTAAGTGGCGGAAATCTTTATACAGATTCAATATGCAAAAATAATGCTGTAAATGAGGTGTACACAACACCTAAGTGGCGGATAATAATAATAATAATAATAATAATAATGATAATAATAATAATAATAATAATAATTTACTAAAGTTTCAAAGTACTTTAGCGTATGACACTAATTGGTAACACAAAGGAAACAAAATGTACATATAGGAAACAAACTGAAACCAAGTTATTAAATATATAAGAATATTTTAAACATAGAATCTAACTTATAAAATATATAATAGTAAAGCAGCTTAAAAACTTAAAATGAATATAAATACATACACATATACATACATACACACATATATATACATATACACACA
Source organism: Zoanthus sociatus (assembly GCA_025331085.2). Classification (NCBI taxonomy): domain Eukaryota; kingdom Metazoa; phylum Cnidaria; class Anthozoa; order Zoantharia; family Zoanthidae; genus Zoanthus; species Zoanthus sociatus. The sequence goes on along the minus strand of JAOBAY020129385.1, from coordinate 3,134 downwards.
TACATATGCCTATATATACATATATTATACACATATACATATACACACATGTAATCATATATATATATACACATACATATATACATATACAAGAAAGTTAAGCGGAAACCGTAAAACCAGTTCTACATACAAAAATAATGCTGTAAATAAGGTGTACACAACGCCTAAGTGGCGGAAACCGTAAAACAGGTTCTATACCTAAACAAAAAAATAATCCTCTCAGTGAGACGTACACAACACCGAAGAGGCAGCAACCTTTACACGGGTTATTTATGCAAAAAATAATGCTTTAAGCAAGTTATACAACACATATAAGTAGGTGACATAACTATGGGGAATCTGATTAGATAGAAACAACGACTACTAGCAAAATTCCAACCTATATGTCGACATGCAAAAAACTGGACACCTATCGAAAACTGTGGTATTCAAGAGGCGCTTAAGCTTGTCTAATTTATTATTGGGACCATGAAATTGCATATTGATGACAAAACCTAACCACTCTTCTATTTGCACGGGGTGCAATGGGATTTCTCCTGGTTGCATAAAAAGCCAGAAAATTTGAAGACTTGTTGCTGAACTAAACTAGCAGCTAAAGTGGATAAACGAGAGGGCTGACTAGTAAAGCAGTCATCTAGACAGAAAGCTTCTGTGACCCATGGAACGCCAACGTTTAAGTAACGGGCGGGTCAGCTTAGTAAAACAAAAACATGCGGAACTTACCACCGGGAAGGAAGAACGATATCGGTAACATTTGAATTTCCGTTCTTAAAATGACTGTGGTATCGAAGAGCTTCAAAGGTACAATAGATCTGTGTATGGCTATGCTATTTGGGATTTGAGTGGAATTGCTATACATGTAATCAGTAATGTTTTTTTTTTCCAAACTTGCAAAATTTATTAACAAAATCTGAGCCTCAGCATTATTAAAATATTCTTAAAATTTGGCCAATTTCAGCTTCAATATTCTTATAAAGAAAACGAGTGTATTGTTCTTTGCCGTCGTCGTCGGCATCAGCTTCCTCATTGCTTAAGGTCCCCAATGACTAGACTGAACTTAAACATGGCGGAATAGCCAATTTTCGTTACTGAAATTTCTAATAAACCACTTAGTAGTTTAAGTTTTTCATCGACAACAATTTTTTTAAAAGAATTCGCTACCTACTAATCGTATCACGACAGTGACACAGAGTGTTGTGTGTGGGAGGTGTTACATTCTTTGTTATACATGCAAACAAACTCCCCTGTCCCTACAAAATACAATTAATGCAACCAATATTTACTAGTTATTTCTAATAGAAAGTGAGAACTGCGAGTACACTATTTTGTTATAGAATACTGTTCTATTTTAGGCATTTAAAATTGTATTTGTACTATTACTGTAAAGGGAGAAGAGCAAATTAGAGTTAGGGTGAATGCGCGAACTTAGAGTGGTTTTCATTAACCCGTAAAATACACTTTAGCGTATTACACTTTTTAAACATAATTTATTTGAACCGCTGATTGCATGTATCGCGTGTAGTGCATGACATTCTTGAATCGACTCTCGATACGGTATGCACTTGAGCCGCTGATCGTATGTATCGCATGTTCGTAGAGCTCTAGTGACACTCGAAGACTGCACTGTGTTCCGGATTGGAGGCTACTCTCTTCGCTCGCAGTAATAAAACAAACATTCAGTTGTTACTGTGAGTGTTATTTTGCACACTTGGAGCAAAATCTTTATTTACATGAAACCCAACACAACTCGATTTCATATATTTACATAATTTTTCATTTTAGTTAACCATTCTTCTTCGAGAATTTTTATCTCTTTAGCGACCCACGTGTGCAGTATTTAGTCGATATTGTACATGCAACTTGAAAGAAAATTATAAAAACATCTCAAAAATATTACAGTAACATCAATAGCATGCAAAATTTATCTCTCACAAAGCCAAACTGATTATGAAAGAAAATTAAAACATATCCGAACATTACAGTAACATTAGTAGCATGCAAACTTTTATGTCTCACAAAACCACATCGATTATTTCTTAATATAAATATACAGCAATGTCTCTGTATTGTTAAAGGATCTGAACCATTAAATAATTCCCTGAAAAGTAAAAAACGACAAACAACACACATCTACACAATAAATTCTATTCTATTTTTTTGCAACGGTTCTTGGGGTCATCTGGGAAGGTCTCCTTTAGTGGTACCGTTCCAAGAAGCATAATGTGTCGATCGTAAGCTTTAGAGTTTCGGAACATTACATCAGTGCCGTGCAGACGATCAAGAACGCCAAGAACACCAAAATTGTTCGTAAACCTAAAGATTCGAGAGAAAAAAAATATATATATATTTTCAAAACATTTAGTGATCTAAAATTTATTTTAGTACTTTAAAATTCTAAATGAACATTAATAAACTTTTGCATTTGACAAGGATGAGTGCATACCAGTCATGTTACTCGCGGGCTCAGGCTTAATGCTATGTTAGTTTGCAGGATTTTCGTTTCCTAAAATGCCTCAACTTCATGTTCGTCTTGTACCATCAATGTAGAAGGCAGTCAAGGAAATGCGGTTTCTAACTCAACTCATACGTTATACCGCTCACAAACTTACTATGACTATGTCACTGTGTACTTCCCTCAACGTCGGTGTTCTTCTGGCTGTGTCTTGGAAGTGAGTGAAGCTTTGTTGTTTTGTTTTGAAATTTGTGACATAGAAATATGGGAAGATATATTAACAACTCTGCAGTTGCGCAGTGCGATATTTTATCGCTGCGTTTCGTGTCGGATTCGACAGAACTCGAAGCTGAGTTTCGGGCAAGATTTTGCATTACATCAAACTCTTTTTAGTGATTTTAAAATCTTGCATTGGAAATTCACTAAAAATAATAACTATGTGCTTAGCGAGGCCGTTAAGATTACAATGAAGTCGAGGCATTTTAAATCGATGACCAGACAAAAATCGCCCAACGGAGGTTGCTATATTGCCCGAGCCCGCGATCAACATTACAATAAGGTTAGTAAGCAAGCCAGGGCCGGCGGAGGGATGGGGCGGGGATGAGCCAAAGGTCATTTTCGATCTTGACTAAATTTACAACCAGAATTGTTTTCTTTTTTGACTGAGAGTCTTCAAAATACA
>JAOBAY020129310.1:0-15912 GCA_025331085.2 Zoanthus sociatus | reverse complement strand
ACGTAACATATTTGTTTGCAATATGAATCACTTTGGGGGGACACAACCGGAATGTGTAGGGGGTGGAGGGGTTGTAGCCCCCCCCCCACCAATATTTTCAAAAATAACGTTTTTAGTTTTGTTTCATGAGAAAAACTCTTCGTATTTTCCTATAATGTAATTCAGTAAGAGCTATATTTACGGTAAAATTTAAGCTTCTTCAATAAAAAAAGGATTTCTTGACCACAATATTTAATCTTCTTATCTCCCCAGAGCCAAGAACGCTGTGCATGCCACCCCTGCCTGGTATTTGGCCGATACATTAAGTTTATTAAAAAATCCTGTTTTCCAAAAGTTCTTGAAACGGAATACGTAATTGATGATTACTTCAGTTTTTTTCAGTTGAACAGCAGTGCTTTTTCTGCATATGAAAGACAAGGTCGATAGTGCCTTAGGCTTATTATAAAGTTATGTAATTTCTGCCGTCAACATTTACGCTGCAAAGCAATAAATTTCCGATATAGAAAACAAACTGTATGTTAAAAAAAGAGACATATCGTAAATATTATGAATGCAGAAGACTAAAAAGCCGATCCAATATTTTTCCACAAACAACTGTAAACATGAAAATAATTGTGTATGGCCTGATATAAAGAGAGGCGTAACAAAAAGAGATTTTTAGTAATGGTAAATGTTTAAGTTAACTTGAATGTTGAGCGTGGGGTTTTCTCGAGGTGGACAAAACTTATTATTGAAGAGTTGCCCAGTGGGTTACTCCTGTGTACAACGTAGCTAGTTAGAAGTTTAATTTGCCGGAACTGTTTTATAGGAGGTAAACGGTAAGAGATTGCTGGGTCATTTTTGCATTTGTATACCGCAATTTTACATTAAACAGGTAAAACATAATTTAAAGGCACTGTTACACTATGCAATTTTCCTTTCAACTTGTCTTGCAATGCCATTGTGAGACACGTTGCTGAAAAAAGGCAAAACTAATTAGTTATACCGAGTGATCGATTTTTTCCTGTTTTTATTCGTGCTAATTCTATTTTTTAGTTTTACGATGTGAATGTTTTTCCGTTACTTGTTTTCTTGTTACTACGTTATTCGTTACTACGTTAATCTTTTTCAGACATAGATGTCCTATGATATCGCTTTAACCATCCTCCAGCGTTAAGAAAGCAACATAATTTAGATATTCTTTACTTATACCACAATTGCTTGGAGATTTTAAAGCGAAGAATACATACATGCCATATAATTTACTAGTGTCTCTGTAAACTTTCAACAATTAAACATTTCAGCACATTCAGGAGAATCTCATCCTGTCAATATTTACTTACAACTGTAGACATTCCCCATCGCGCTCGTCACGCCATGGCCAGATTGTTTGTTTGGTTATAAGAAAAACGGATGCTGTTCGGCAATTTGATTAATGTAATATTAACTTTCTGTCTTAATATTAATATTATTTATTTTGTATATCGTTTTTTTTTTCATTTCAAGTAATAAACTGCGTAAACTGGACAGCATGGGTTTTGTTTCCAATGTAATATAGAATTTTCGTTTATGATAACAAGAGAGTTGAAGCTTACTTGACTGGAAAAGCTCAAAATATTTATTGTAAATTTTTTATAAAAGTAGTATCATAATTCTAAAGCATTAAATTTAAAAATAAGTAGCAAAAAAATATTTGAATCGTCCGTGACTTTACGATTGGCGAGTTGTTTACGTGACGAATAATGAAATTTACGCTTGATAAATCTTACTTACATCGCACTACGGTTGTTTTTCTCAACGAAAAAGTATTTAGATTCCCGGGTCGAAACTTTTCTAGTATAAACTTGAATAGCTAGGCTTCAATATGATATCATTTTTATTTGGAAAAATTAGGTACCAGGAGTGTTTTTTCTCCGTCAAACTTTGTCAAATTTTTCTCTCTCTCAAAGACTCAAAACTATTATAAATTGTAAAATGGAGAAAAAATAAATGTTTTTTAAGCCTGACATAAGAAAACTTCAGATTTTACAGCTAAGATATATTCCAATGCTTGTGCGAAATATGAACTTCATACGTTTTCATATGAACTTTCAGCGCTTCTTTAAATTCACTCATAAAAACAGCCTTTTCAGCTGGTCGAAATTGACTCTCAGACCGTAATTTCGATTTTTGAAAATATCGCCCGGAAAAAAAATCGCAGGAACTTTTTAATATTTTTCCTAAAATCAGTTCACTAAATGGGTTCTTTTAGCGACTTAAAAAAAAATTCGAATTTTTACAACTGAATTGAGATTCTCGGTTTTTATAGACAGCCGCTCTTAACTTAATGTTGCACCCTACTGCTACAACTCCAAAGCACATCTCCTTCTCAACAGTACAAAATGGAGATAAATAACAAATGATCCCTCTTAGTCGTAAAAAACAAATGAAGACCGATCTGGAAGTCTGATCCTGCGACCAGACCTTCTCGATATTGTCGCAACTGTTGTCTGCTCTTGCCAGTGTGATCTTTCAAGTCAATTAGAAAGCATAAATAAACTTAGGGCAGTTGAGAAAAAGATTTTCGTTTCATTTCTTGCCTTTTGAGATTGAATATCATCTAGATTTCGTATTCCAATATCCCGGAATCCAGTATTCGAATATCCCATATCCTGGTTATTTTCTCTTCAAATATCCCGTATCCTGGTAATTTTTTGTGCAAATATCCCGTATCCCGGAAACCCCTAATAGGGCCTCTTACATGTTGTGGTCCCCCTATTTAAAGACACTTCTTAGACATCTCGGAAGCTATTGAAGAAAACCTTGATATCTGTACATAACTCTATATTATGCAATGTTTGTCCATAGTTTATGAAGGTTGAAGGAAGGGAAGAGCTTCCAGACACTTTGGAGAAAGTGAAGTTTTCTTGTTTAGCTTGGACACATGACAACAAAGGGATTTTCTATAATGTAAGTTCCATTGTACAACTTTTTCTCATTTAAATATTAACTTTGTGTGATTTTGGAAAAGATTAATTTTTTTAAGTGGTTAAGTTGGAACTGCATAATATTTAATTATTAAATATGGTAATTCAGGAACAACTTTAATTTAAACCATTTTTCTAACATTACTGTAAGTTTTATTTTATTTGCTTTAATTATGAAATTGGTTTTGGCTTTTATACAGTAGATTATGAATGTCTCCAACAGGCAATGAAAGAGGTTTAAAATAGGAATCAGAAAGATTAATGTCCCCCAAAAAATTATGGAATTAAAATGGGAATTAGATAAAGGTTATAATGTCCCCTGAACAGGTGACGAAAGAGGTTAAAAATAGGAGACATATAAAGGTACATAATACTCCAGTAGACAATGAAAGGCATTGGCGGTATGTATCAGAAAAAAGGTACCCTCCCTCAATCAACTGGGGATGAACAAAGAAAACTCAGCCTGGGTTATTACTGTGAATGTATAAGTTGAATTATTTTTTCATGTTTTTTGCTATAATTATTGTTACACATTGTATGTTAACCCTTAGCGATATCCTGCAAAAGATAGTGCTGATGGAACTGAGACAGACCTCAATTTGAATAAGAAGGTATATGTTCTTTTACAAATCCTTTCAAATGCTTTTATTACAGGATGCAATTTTTTTCTGCTTACTTTCAGTGCTATGTAGAAAAAGATTTTTTGGGAATTAGTTTTAGATGTTTGTCTTTTTTTGAAATTTTTAGCAGATTTAAGAATATAACTTAGCAAAAATATTCAGGGCTCGGCACTAACAGTTGCCAACTAGCCACAGATTAGAGTTAACATCAATTTTGGCTAGTTGATTTTCTCTTTCCAGTAGCCAATTTGGCCAGTGAACAAAATGAAATGTGTTGAACATTATTTAGTTGGTGTCTTTTCTCAACGAATGCAAGTCATCTTGCCTCAAATCAAGGTCATTTCACCCTTTGGGGTGAGAGATGATCAAGGGATTGGGGCGAGATGACCAAAATTTAACAAATCTGGGGCTAGGTGACTTGGGGCAAGATGACCTGTTACAAAAACAACCGTTAATTTCCCAAGTTTTAAAAATTTCACTCTCACCAATGCAGTTTTAGCTTTTGGATAAAAGTTTTGTGATGAAAGTTTTAGCTTTCATCTTTCGTGATGAAAGTTTTCGCTTATGGTGACCGAGGTGAACATTCGTATTACAATTTCTTATGTCGAACTGTAGTATAATTACAGACTGATGTGTAAAAAATATTTTATGTTAAACAGTGTCCAAGAAGAAAACAAAATACTGAAAGTTTGGATATTAGTCCTTTGTCTTCACTCCAATGAGGGACTAACATCTGAAAGTCAGTATTTAATTTTCCTCATCAATGTTTAAGTAAGATCAATTTAGAAAAAGTATTAAGAATAAGAACTAACAACAATATCCGACATTTCGGAGTCAGACATGACTCCATTATCAAGGTTAAACTTTAATGAATAATTTGCAATTTAAATATAACGGCCGTGAGGTTGTTTTTTTGTTTTGACCTAACGGCCGTTATATTTAAATTGTGAATTATCCAGTAAAGTTTAACCTTGATAATGGAGTCATGTCTGACTCCGAAACGTTGGATATTGTTGTTAATTTTTATTCTTCAATATGTCTAACTTAAATGAATATTTTCAATCATTACATAAATTTGTACTAAAATTAATTTAGGACTTAGATATTTATTGGCTACAATCAGAGAACAATACTTGACTGTGCACACTAGACTATAGGTGCTCTACCCCCATTTAAATGGAAATCTGGTAACTCAATGCATGTGTGTGCCGTATGCAGTGATAATCACAACTACAATAAAATATTTGCCATTTGTCACAAAAATATATTTTAAGTAAGTACATAAAATTTATGTTTGTTTCTCAAATTTCAAACATATTTAAGATAATATGTTTTTGATTAGAAATGTTTAGATTATCTCAATCCACAAAAAATCTATTCTCATGAAAAAGGAATTTTATTGTGATTATGTTCCTGTATTTTCCATTATTCCATATACTTCATGAAATGAAAAGTAGCATACATGTCTGCAAATTATGTATGTTTAATAATTGCAATTAGCATTTAAAGTCAGATCCTGTGCAGGCAGTAATTATTTTATTCAAAAGTGCTCTATTATAGAATTTATTAACATTATTTTGTGGAAAGCAAATATATGGTATGTTACTTTTTGTTTTTTAATAATAATTTTTTTTTGCAGTTGTACTATCATGTCTTGGGAACCACACAATCAGAAGATGTACTTTGTTGTGAATTCCCAGAAAACCCAAAATGGAGCAAGTAAGTGTTGTTTTTTAATTTTTTTTTTATTGTTTAATAGAAATGTAGAAATAATGATTATGTCAAGTCATTTCCAGCTTGCTAAAGGACTACTTACTGTAACTGGTATAGTACAATAATTTATTTGCTGTTATGAAAACAGAAGCTCTTGATTTTAAATCGTTTTTGAGAAATGTTCTTCTGATAATCTGAAGTGAAATTGAATATTATCATACAGTACCATTCTGTAATAACAAAAATTGTAATTTTGAGTTGTGTATTCAATTATACAATGTGCTTGTATACATGTTTTATACATTAACAAAAGAATGATCAGTGATTCATGACAACTTCACCACAGATAAAACTGGTCTTTTTATAATGGTAGTAACTGCAGAGCATTGAGTTGTGGGTGCCTCATTCTATTGTTTTATTTACGCTTCTGATTGGCTCTTAACATAGTGAGGAACACATTTTTTAATCCAGTGCGTCACTTTGATGAATTTCGAGTGAGATTCAGAAGATTAGAATTTGAAATTGAAATTTTGTGAAAATAATTACGACCTGCTGCATTGGAGATATTTTTGAAGCTGTGGATGATGAAGGTGTATGGGCCATATGTGTGATCATTGCCAAAGGCAACAAGGGCATTACAGTAACATTTTCTCCATGGCTGCGCGTTTATAACAGAACAATTAACAAAGAAGAAAAAGTTTGCATAAATTATCTCACCCCCACCAGCAGGGGTTGTTTTAAAAAAGACTTCTTTTATGCGTACCAAAGTTATAATGGATTTTAAGGTGCCAATCTTAACTTGATCGTGATATATACTTAGTGTTCTGCTTCTAAAACCATCTGTTGCTTACTCCTTTTAACAAAAGCCATTTATTAAATTTATAATAGATCTAAACTCCAGTTCTAGCAGGTCGCCATCAGTATTAATTCAGTCACTCGGCAGGCGTGGTTACAGAGTGTTTGAATATGATTAACATAATCAACATTGACTCCTAAATCATTTCTTCTGGCAATACAAGTGGTAGATAGTAGTATTTCAAATTCTATGTGTGTCGCAGTGATGCTTGTTTTCAGCTAGATGGGCTCTAACTTGATCTTGGCAAGTAAAAGAAGAAAAGAAAAGAACCTCAACTGCCCTACCTCTGCTTTGAGAAGACTCTGAGTTATAAAAAATGTATTCATTTTGGTGATAAACAAATGCTTTTTTGAACTAGGTGTAGTTATTAAGAGTAGGCCCCAAGTTGATGTACCATAGAGAAGAGCTACTGTAGAGTAACCAATCAGGGGTGGGTGGTTCAAAGATGGTATGTTAGGCAAAATTGCAGCAGCAACTGCTTCCCTAATGAAAAGATTACAGTTCCTTACAAAAAACTGCTCAGATTTTCCTAGCAAAACAGCTTGTTAATCCCAAATTTACAGATCAAATTCATTTCAGGCTATAAAGTTATAGAAGCAAAACCACTGGTAAAAATATTTAAACCTGGGTTAGCACTAATTTTGCTTTTGAACAACCAGGCCCAGAAAGCAGGTTTTACAATAGTTGACCAGTTGTGAGTGAAATTGAAAACTGGTTAAAAACAAGGAATAAAATATTTTTCGTTTTCTTTTATCAGTGGGGCAGAAGTGAGTGATTGTGGCAGATACCTGTTGCTTACCCCAGGTGAAGGCTGTGATCCAGTCAACAGATTGTTCTACTGCGACCTTCAGAAACTTAAAGATGGAATCACAGGTACAATACTGTAACTCAGAATCTTTTGTATCACAGCAGAATAGAATTATAACTTTTTTTTTATGAAGATCAAAGTTTTCTATGATGAGTTGTTTTTATCCCAAAATTTAGTGTTGCAGTTCAGTGTAACTTGCTCAGAATAAAATAATGTGAAACTGCCTTTTGTTGTTGTTCTGTGGTCCATGTGTGATCTGTGAGTGCAGCATCAATAAGGGAGGAAAAATTGAGTGTCTAGAAAATTCAAAGTTTTCTTCGAGATATTTTTATCCCGGCCTGTTTCTTGGTTGATAAAAAAGCTTAAATCTGATACAAATTATACTCATTTGACGTAACGTCATAGGGCACAAATGAGTTGTAACTTTTCATGACCTTTTATTATTATTATTTTTATATTAAATGATGAATAATCTCTTTTAATTCTGAACAGGAAAGTTGCCGTACATTAAGGTGGTTGATAATTTTGATGCAGAATATGAGGTTAGTGGTAGTTAGGAGAGACACCGTACAGTAGGTGGTTAATATACAATAGCTTTAATGAAACACACACAAAAAATTAATTGATAGAAAAGTATTTTTTGAAGATTTGGTGTTTAGAAAGTCTTATATCTTTGCAGACGTGGATTTCCTCATAGCTATGGTTTCCAAAAATCTGAATTTCGACAGGAAGTAGTACCCAGAATAGAAATGGTAGTAGGAATAGAAAATTAAAGTCACATCCCACAAGTGCGAGAGAGAACCCTCTTGATAAGACGCCATCAACTGGGACATGATTCTACAACTGACGAGGGCTCTTCAAACGAGCCGAAACTTGTTTAGAAGATTTAGAAGATCACCTGAGCGATACTACACTTAAAAGACGTTGGAACACACGAAATCTCAAGAGCAGGGACTGGAAACCATAGAAGATGTGGTGGCCTTAAAAAATCTTCTTTCTTTTTTTTAGTTTTAACTTTTCAGAAAAAGGTTGATTAGTTCATTGTCTTCACAAGAATCAACTTTCATTAAATTGTTTGAAATTATTCTTATTGCAGTACGTCACAAATGAGGGAACCCTGTTCACTTTCAAGACAAATCTCAACTCACCACTATACAAACTCATCAACATTGACTTGGCCAAACCTGAAATGGTAAGTATCAAGATTATCAAATTCAAATGAGTAGGGAAGAATAGAAATTTATTTGAATCCCTTCCTTGGCTATGCCAGTGATAAGCTTGTAGTTATTATTAGCACTGCAGACGAATTCTACAATCATTAAGCGATTCTCTTGTTCTTGATTTTCCATGAGAAGAAAAATCAGAGGCTGCTTTCTTGCTCTGTCATGCCAATGAAACCCGTAGAGGTTGCAACTGTTGCCCATGGCTGCTAACATACAGGCTCATTATTATTTATGGTAGATTTAAGGTTAACGTATACTTTCAGATAGTTTATTTTATCACATTTTTTGTTTTCGGTCATAAATAAAAAAACATTTTTGTTTTTCAAGTTGAAAAAAGATTTATTGACGCAAAAATAGCAGTTTTTCTTTCTATTGAAAGTAAAAGTTTCATGTTTGACTAACAGTCTGATAACACGAGGTAACTTACCAGGTTTCCTTCTTTTTCTGTGACTTGGTTGTTCCCATTTAACAATTGCAATCAGTTTTGGACTTCAACCTGCCGCTGTTTTTAGTGGCTTTTAGCTCTTTTATTCTTTTTAGTTTTCCCTGTTTTGTTAGTCATTGATTTTTCAAATATACAGCTCAACAGAATTTAAAAAATTTATTATAGTTTAGTAGCGAAGTCCGAAAACTTGGATCTTCGTTTAACCCATGGATGAGCTAGTCAATTAAGGTTTGCCATGTGGATTTTAGTACACCAATGCCTCCTGATTAAAGCTCCCTACGTCATAAAGTTGAAAAGTGGTAACGATTTGAGATAAAGGGGTTTTGCTACGTCTCTGTTATGTTAGTGTGAAAACAAGACTGCAAAGTGGATGACATTAATTTTGGTTACTTGCTGTTTTACTCCCGTATCAACATATTGCGGTCTAAATGCTCAGAAGTACAAGCTATCTGCTTCATTGGATTTATTATACCATAAAGGGACTTCATGCAACCAACCCTTGAAAATATGAAAAACCCTTGTCTTTAGACAAACACGTATAACTTGTTTTGATAAGCTTAATCATGATCTCTTTTCCAAACTCATAGTTCAAACTCGTATCTCTTAAAGCCCATATAATATCCTCTATAAAACAAAGTTTTGAAAATACATTTATTGTAATTGTAGGAACACTGGACAACTCTAGTGGAGGAACATAAAAGGGATGTGTTGGAGTGGGCTGCCTGTGTCAGGAAGGATTTGCTTGTACTATGTTACCTGCATGATGTTAAAGTGAGAATGAAATTTTATAAGGTCTATGTCACATAAACGTTTTGCCTCAATTCCAAATATGGATTCATCCATTGTTATGACTGATAATGATTTTAGTGGTGGTAGCAGTGGTAATGATGGTGGTGGTATCAATGGTGGTGCTTTTGTTATTGGAAGTGATTGGCATGGTGGTGGTATTGTTGGTTGTGGTATTGGTGTTGCTGGTGTTGGTGTTGCTGTTGCTGATAGTGGTGGTGATGGTTAACATTGGTAATGGAGGTGGTGATGATGGTTGCAGTGGTGATGATAGTGATAGTGAAGGCTGTAACAACTGCAGCGTTAGCAGTGTAATTCTTTTGTCATTGGAGGTGATGATGTGGTGTTTAAAGCGATGCTGGAGATAATTGCAAAAGTGATTTGGATGAAGGTGGTATTGTTGGTTGTGGTATTGGTGTTGCTGGTGTTGCTGGTGGTAATGATGGTTGTAGTGGTGATGGTAGTGGTGGTGAAGGTTGTAATGATTGCAGTGCTGGCGATAATGATGGTAGTGGTATTGTTGGTTGTGGTATTGGTGTTGCTGGTGGTGGTGGTGGTGGTAATGGTTAACTTTGGTAATGGAGGTGGTGATGATGGTTGCAGTGGTGATGATAGTGATAGTGAAGGCTGTGGCAATTGCAGTTTTGGCAGTGTAATGCTTTTGTTATTGGAGGTGATGATGGTGGTGGTTTAAAGAATGTTGGAAATAATTGCAGTAGTGATAGGGATGGTGGTGGTATTATTGGTTGTAGTATTGGTGTTTGCTGGTGATGGTGATGGTGGTGGAGATTGTGAACATTGGTGAATGAGGTGGTGATAATAGTGGTGGTGAAGGTTGTCACGATTGCAGTACTGGCGGTGGTAATAGTGATGTTCTTGCTGGTTGTGGTAGTTGTGACGACTGTGCAGATGGTAATAATAGTGATGGTAACGACATTTATAATGATTGTAGTGGTGGTGGTTGTTTGAAATTGTTGATGGTGTTGATGATGCTGATGTTAATGATTGTGATGGTGGTGTTGTTAGTGGTGATGATTATGGTGTTGTTCATGCTGGCAGTAGTGGTGATGATGATAATTTCTCAAAGTCAACACCCAAAATCATTATTTTCATTGTAGTAGTTAAACCCCTGTTCCCTAGTCAAGAATTATTATTAGTTTGAGGCAAAACAGTTGGCTAGAGATGTAATTTTGACTCAGATCACAAGGCAATTAGCAGAAAAGTTAGGTTCCTTTGGTTTTCATTGCCAAATGTATTGCTAGCAAAGCATAAAGTCATGCAGTGAATTTATGAATAGATTGTAGGACTTAATATACAAGCAAGGTTGATTTTACAGACACCTGACTCTATCAAGGCTTTGACATCACTGGCTATTCAGGAAATATAGTAAAAGGAAGGAGAACTCGAAAAAAAATCTGAGACCCAGTTGAGATTTGAACCCTGTGCGTTTTAGTTGGATGATCTAACCGCTGAGCTACCGAAGACGCAGATGAGCAAGATTCAATATTTTGGGTCTAGAGTGGAACCACATCGCACAGCCACACAGCCTAGTATTTACTGACAGACATAGCTTTGAACTAACAGCATCACGCTGTCAGATTAAGGCATATCAAGATGTGACCAACCAACCGGTCATCACCCACAGTCCTTGAGTCGTGCAATTTACATTAGTTAAAGTGGCTTTTTTGTGTTGTTTTCAGAGTGCAATGTATCTTCATAACCTCACAACAGGAGAGCGGCTAATGAGTTTTCCTCTTGACATTGGCTGTATAGTTGGCTACTCAGGCCGTAAGAAAGACACCGAGGTAAAGAAATTCTCTTTTCATGATATTAAGCTAAGTGAAGTAGCCATTCTACCCTGATGAGTTTGTCTTGCGATAGTCATACTTTCTTTTGGTTTTCTTGGCGATTTGTTTCCTTTTCTTGATGTTTTTAAAAGTGTAAATATCCGTTGTGAATTTTTTGTATTTATAAAATAGCCCTTTGTGATAACAAAAAAGAAATTCGAGTAAACTTTTTGTTCATGGTATAATTTGCATTTAAAGTTTTCAAAAATTTATCACTTCCGGATTCACCGTGACCGAGCGATAGGAAGCTGGTACAGCTACCATATTATTTTCGGGACCATGACGTCATAAGCAGAATTAAGTAGTGAGAGTCTCGTCCGATTTCTATGTAGGCCTTTTCAATTTACGTAGCTAAACACCTCACTACCATATTTTACAAGAAAAGAAAACAGATAAATAAAAACAGAACCTATCTGCCACTACTGAATTCTGCTTTTGATGTCGAGGATCTGAAAGTAATATGGTAGTTACCAGCCTCCTAGTACTCGGTTAAAGTGAAACCGGAAGTGATAAATTTTTGAAAACTTTAAACGCAAACCACACCATTAAAAACATTGTAATTGAATTGTTTTTTTTCTACCATCACCATTAGAAGTATAAGGATATTTTATACATACAAAAAACGCACAACTGATATATTCACATTAGATTTAGCTGGCTTGCATATTGTTTTCTTGCATAGGTGTTCAACATTGGCGATGTTTTCGGCCACCATATTCTCAGAATATTCCTACGAACTTGTTTATTGTTTGATTTTTCTTTGCGATCCATTTAAGCCTGTTTGATATACGATAAAACAATTATTTGTTGCTTTAGTTACAGTATTTTACTTTTAAAACAATAACATTTATATTAGCAAACATAAAGATACCTGATCTCGTTATAAAATAAAATAATAGATAAATATAGATCGCTTCAAGAACAATACAAGAAGCGATCTATATTGATCAACAAGCGCCATCACTCAACATTGACAGCGGCTACGAATTGCCTCCAATTTATCGTGACTTTCTATCACGCAACTCAATCAAACGTGACATCACTTGACAAAGGCTTTGCGATAAAGCTTGTGATTTTCAAAACTTTGATCTCGAACAAATATTTTTTTTATTACTAATAACATTCATAAGGATGATATCATAAAAAATAAAAATAATATTCATATTTATTAAAATAATGTTTAGATTTTTTACAGTTTTACATCATTTTTAACTCCTGGTGTCATCTACCGTTGCGATTTGAGTAACGACAAGCCAGAACCTAAGGTTGGTAAAAAAAAGAATTGTTCCTAACTTCCATGTAGTGTGGTAAATTGGTCTTTAGCAGTGTGTTTGGGTGTAAGCTGTTCGCGTTTGCGTTGAAAACATTTCAGTGTCTTCATTCTCATTAATAGTTGCCTTTATTTTATAGATGAGTTTTTTACCGTAAAATACGCCACTCGCTGACGTCATTCTCTTGTTTTTTTCCATCTTTTTCATCTAGTTTTTTTCTATTTTCGAAACACTCATATCTATGTAATAAAGAGAAAATTACACGTTGGCTTGAACATATGAAGTTTATCTTCTCGTGGAAAAAAATTTCACTCGTTCGCTGCGCTCACTTGTGAAATATTTTTTTCCACTCCAAGATAAACTTCATATGTTCGCGCCACCGTGTAATATCCTCTATATATATACTGTGTTTCCAAAGTTTATATTGCATTTTTTTATAATCGTTCCACCAGTACAGATGAGCCTTCTTACTATTATTCAAATATTATCAGTAATTAATAAAAACATAGTTTTAATCAATCTAGAATGTTTTTATAATTTCTTTGTATGTTTGTAGATCGTGCAAGAATACGAAAGGGCAGTGATCTTTAGACTAGGTCGCCTTCTTCCCGGTGGTGCAAAAGGTCCAGGTTTGTAATGAAATAAAGTTCTAATTAGCTAATTTGTTTACGAATTAAACAAACTAATCGCCGTTTGGTTAGCCTAGTTGGTAAGGTGCCAGTCTATCGTGCGGGAGGCTCCGGTTCGACTCCCGGCCGAAGAGAAGGTGCTGCCTTTGCGCTAACATCTGCAAATGGTTAGACTTTCACGTCTTCTCGAATAAGGTCGTTAAACCATAGGCCTTTGGGGACATATCTGTGCTTATGTGTGTGTCTATCATGTGAAAGGTCTCCGTCCAACTTAGAGTGTTAAAGATGGTGTCCCCAATTAGTAGGCCTCTGGCCAGCTAGAAGACTTGACACCTAAAAGGCTAAATATAGTCATTATCATCATCATCATCATCATCATCATTATCATTATCATTATCCTAATAAAATGACTGACTGACTGTGCGCTAGATGCCCTTATTGCAGTCTCGGGACTGAATTGCAAGGACGCGGCTCTACGAGGTCGGACCGAAAGCATTTGAAGGCGCCCCTCGCACCCGCTATACGGTCCACGTATGACCTCGGAGCACAGCACCACAGCCAGTTGGCATTAGCTGTAAGTCGATTTTGAGGAGGGAGGAAAACCGGCGCTCCCGGAGAAAAACCCTCGGAGTCAGGTTGAGATCGACCAATAACTCACAAAAGTTTATACTCTGTTTTGAACAAAATATGGGCGGGCATGTTTAGCGCAGTTGTAAGATTTTTCTTATCAAAAGGTCCCAAGTTTGCTCTGCCCAGATTCGAAAATTTGTGTGACCTTCTTTTCCACCCAAGCTTACTCAGCTTTTCATCCTTCCGGGGTAGGTAAATGAGTACCAGCATCTGCTGGGAGCTAACCTGCAATGGATTAGTGTCCCATCCAGGGGGAGTAAAAGACTCTCATCCGCTTATACAGAAACCGGAGATAAGTACCTGCTCCATGGGCCACTAGGCTCGTAAAGGGTTTAGCTTTTCGGACAAAATATTTCCGTGATTTGTACACACGGTTCCAGATTAGATAGTCTGAGAACCTCATTCTGAACAGTGGCTAATCCCCGAGCAGCGACTGAATACCGAGCCTACATTTATGTGAATTGAAAAAAAAAGGTGTAACAGATGTGAGAAGATGAATGCAAGGCTTTTGCGCGTCGCATCATCCATGCTCACAGGGGCTACATAAACAGAGAATCTTACGAGCCTAAAAAAACTCTCAATAAAGGAATCAAAGGGTGCAAAATGTACCTGGTTCGAGGTTGCTCTATAAAGAATGTGACAGTTTCTTTTGACCTGATTCTTTTCCCTATATCTAAATACCATCAACAATGAAACTGACATACTATGCATGCTCTTTTGTATTTGTAGGCTTGTTCTTCATCCTGCCGTGTATTGACTCGTACCAGAATGTGGATCTGAGGACGATTTCATTTGATGTCCCACCCCAGGAGGTTTGTAACTCAGTACTTGGTGTTTGAATCTGCCCATGTAAAGTAATGTGCCGTAATGGGCCACAAGTTAATGAGCGACCAAATTACTGTTATGCGTTACCATTAAAAATTAAATATCTGACATACATATATATATACTACGTAATTACTTACTTACTACCTAATTTACAATTTACTTACCTACTTACTTACTTACTTACTTACTTACTTTCTTACTTACTTACTTACTTACCTACTTACTTACTTAATTTCTTACTTACTTACTTACTAACTTACTTACCTACTTACTTACTTACTTTCTTACTTACTTATTTATTTACTTATTTACTAACTTACTTACCTACTTACTTATTTGCTTACTAACTTACTTATTTACACTAAATTTACTTACTTATTTACTTACCTACTTACTTACATACTTACTAACCTACTTACTAACTAACTTACTTACTTACTTACTTACTAACTTACTTACAATTTACTTACTTACCGACTTGATTACAACATACTTACTTTAAAGTATTACTTACTTACTTACTTACTTACAACGTATTTACCTATTTACAACTTACTTACTTGCTTACTTACTTACAACTTACTCAGGCGCGTAATGAAGACATTGTTATCTGTCTGTTAGTGAAAAATTTATACACACGTTTTGCGGATGAATGTAAACAACACGGGAGCTGCTGTCAAATTTCTAAACAAACCTTTCGCTTTGCACGTTCGGTGAGCATATTTCCACAGCCTTCTGTTGCCACTTCTTTCATCAGTCGAGGGACTGCAAAAACCCCAATTTCGTCACTTATTAGACCTGACCTTTCCACTTGGCCGCCTTTGTCGAATCTCCGCGTAAAATCTTCTGGAGCAAAATGGCGCAAACAAATGATTGAATGTTTTGAAGGGCTCCACTTTTCTCCTCTATTTTTCGTTACATAATAAACCCAACGTTTCCTTCTCGACTTTACAATCGGCCTATCATCTCCATAAAATGGAGTGACATGAATTGCTATGTTTTTGGTCTTATCGGCAACATTGCTGCAATTCCATACAACGCATCTCTTCGGCAGCTTACTCCAAATGTGGCTCAAAGAGCGCGCGCTGGTTCCCCTAATACGTCATCAAATCAACTAGTACCATGCCTTCTTTCACGTCGTCATTATCAAAGGGCGTGGCTTTTTTTTTTTTTGGAAATTGTTTAGAAAGGCCCAAATTCTAAGAAGACAAAACTTCTTGAAAGGTGATATAAACATTTTAAAGAGACACATATTATTGCCATCCTGACATATAATTGTTCTATTTTTTCACTATAATTTCCACTTTCAAG
>JAOBAY020129236.1:0-15913 GCA_025331085.2 Zoanthus sociatus | reverse complement strand
AAAACCCGTAAACGATAATGAAGGATTATTTGTACATCGAATCTTTTATAATAAACACATACAGGAGTGATACTCTTAAAACAATTGAGTTACCGTAAATTTGAACAAATTTCCTGATATTTAAAACAGCTGAAATAATATACAAATAAACTAATATTTAATTACTTACAAAATACACATTTGTGTTTGTTTTCTAATAAACTGTTTAAAAACATAAATATGTAAAAACGTTTTTAAAATCTCAAAAGATATATCCAGTTTAAGTTTAGCTGTCCTCATATTTTCTGTGCAATTAAAACAACAGATATTTAGATTATTATCACGCTAATTTATCAAACATCTGGGGGAGAATTTAAAGCGATTGGCATAGTAGTAATTTTCCAAAAGAAATTTAGATTATCAAAATTTGTTTCCTCTTAAAAAAAAAACTTGAAATGAAAAGGTTCCACTATACACTAAACTGCATAGAAAACTTGGTCAAGACGTTAGTTGATTCTTGATGTTGCGGGACGGATACATTAATGCTAGCTTCTCAAAATTTGTCAGGATGCAGTGCAAGATTTCCGGACTGATTCTTTTAGAGAGTAAATAGTTTTGCAACGGCTGACTAAAGAATTTTAAATGGTAATGCAAATTAGACACAGAACTAACCTTTACAGGTGAGGGATGACAAACTCTTTAAAACACGTTTGAAGTTCTACAAAACGCGTTATATTTTAATAGATTTAATATACTCTAAGTTTTTAAAATCACATGTGGTTAATGCTCTTCGAACACATAAATTCCCAAATCAAATTACCCATTTCAATAAGTCACAGCTGGCGTGGCCTAAAGGTGTATGCAGCCACAACCTTCTTTCCAAGCCGCGATAGTGGTAAATTTCTTTTCTTACCATTGCTGAATTAATCAAAGACAATTTCTTTGTCATGACGAGCCAAACACAACTAAACACGCAAATTTACACCTAGATTAGGAGTGCTTACTTTCACACTAACAGCAACTTTGGTAGCTTCTCGACCAAAAGAGGGCATCTTTTTAAAATTTTTATAACGCTGTTTCGTTCTGAATGATAATGAAGAACTACGGATGTTTTTCCCATTCAAGTTAACAAGAAACAAATATAGCGATCAAGGTGAAGTATCTCTCGCAAGGTCAAGATCCATGCAATTTAATTGCAAGTATGTTTTCCTTTAGAGTATAATTTACAAAACATATTGAAACTATTCACCTTCACTCTCTTTAATAACCGGCATATGACCAGATGGAATTCATCATTAACTTTAAAATTGCTTTGTATCAAAATCAAAATGTTCTAAATGATCGGCGTTTTATTTCAGAAAGGACCAAAATGCGAACTGTTTACGCATGAGAAGAGAAACTACATAAATATTCTAACACAAAAAGCTCACCAACATAGTTGTGTATACCAAGGCCTAGGTTAACCTAGTTCGTAAGGTGCAAGTCTGACGTGTGGGAGGTTCGGATTCGATATACCCGGCAGAACCATCTCTCAGTGTCTAAAAATATTTGAGAAGGTGCTGTTTTTGCTCTAACATCTGCAAAAGGTTAGAACTTCACGTCTTCTCGGATAAAGATATAGAATACATTAAACCGTATAGTATCTCTGCTAAGGCCTATGCAGTTGTTTGGCGAAAGCCCACCGGCTCTATAAACCAAGGAAAGTTATAACCTACAGTATGATCTTGTTTTCAACTCTTACAGAGATGGATTGGAGATGTAAGTTTTAGGATTACAAAGATTTTTTCTGGAAAATCTGAACAATATCTTCAATAATTTTCTGCTTGAACTGTCGCTAAACCCAGGGCTAAAGTTAAGGCCTGCTTCGGTTAGCAGTTAAGTAAGATATTTCTGAGTTTATGTGTGTCAGTCTATCTTGAAAAAGTTTAAGTCCATTTAGGAGGGTTACGATATTGTCCCCAATCAGTGGGGGCTGGAGTATAGTAGAGTCAGAGATGGCTTGACAACTAAATGGTCGTTTTTATACTAGAGGACTCTTAATCCGTCTGGACGAACTTCGGGAAAATTGTGGAGTTCGTCTGGTATTTCGTCTCTAGTGTAAAGACGCGTCTAAAACGCATAATCGGTCTAGACGAAGTTTCTTTCGAAATTCGTCTTAAGCTGCGTATTACATAAGGCAGTTCGTCCAGACGGATGATACATCCGTGCGCGTCTTTATAACAGAGACGAATAACTACAGAAACTAAAAAAGTTTGCTCACTGAAGTTCGTCTAGACTGATTATACGTCCTCTGTTATGCTGAAAACGGCCAGTAAAGTCATCATCATCTAATCATGTCACCATTCCAGCCCGGGTAGGATAGGGTAGTAATACTAGTCAAACCCGGGCTAATTAATTATTAGAAATGGGATTTTCCATTCATCTGATTAGACACTTGAGAACTGCGCCTCTGGAAATTGTCTTCGACACTTGCGTGAAACTGCATCGCATTAACAAATCACCACATCCGAATTTTAAAGATGTCTGCTGCTCAAGTCTCACAGTCACAGAAAAGTATTTCATTGATGAATTTTAACCTTGTATTTAAATCTAGTAGCCATGTCTTAATCATAAAAATATTCTTAAAAGCTTTGAGAACCGCCAATATTTCACGTACAAAACAGTTATAAATATGAAACTTATGTCGGCGAACGTGCCCTCGAGAAAAAGTTCAGGATGTCTGTCAATTTAATGCATGCCAATTTTTATTTGCTTCCACCCACTTTCCATTCTTTGTGAACTCACTATGGTAAGGTTCTGACGTCCAAACATCCAACGTTTTCTACATAACAATTATCTTAGCATCCTGTGACTGAAATTCAAAATATTTTTAAAAAGTGTAAATAGATATCAAAAGAGACATAACCAGAATGCCTGCTGAGAAAATATAAAAACAAAACAGTTACTGTTCATCAGCAGGATACCAAAATTAAGTGCAATTCTACAATCGGTTTCAACTCCATTAAGTTCTAACAATCACCAATTAATCAAACTGGGAGGCCGTTCTAAATGGAACTGACGTGCCCACACACATTAGGTCAGTTACGAATTAGGTCAGTTACGGCGAATCCTTATCAAAACTGTTTTAAAACATCATTAAGGAAGGAATATCATAAACCATTGTTTCAATAAGATAACACATCGAAGTACATGATTTTTGAAAATTCAAATCGAAATTCCAAATTAGGGCTGTTGCAGCTACAACTACATACATGAAGTCCACTTTTGGGCCACTCGAATTTTTGCTCAAGAAATCATCAGTTATTATCTTTTAGAATGTATTTTTTGAAAGAATACTAAAAAAGGAAGAATGAAAAAACGGTTTTCCTTACAGGACTGTAGCATTTCTTCGCAATTTAAATGCATTATGTTGTTTCCGTGGCCAAACGTATGGAAATTGAGTATTTTCACTCCATTGCATATTTTTTTAAACAAACAAAATGTGATCAACTGCTACACGTTTGAAAAAGTTCAAATTAAACTTGACAACTACAAACATTACAAAAAATAACCACGTTCCTAGGTTAAAACCAAACTAACCTTGAAATTGAAATCCAAAGAAACATTTCTCTCTCAGTCTTATTTTGTGAACCATACCTCTCAAATTTAACGGTCTAAAGACTAAAAATTTCAGATAATAATTAACACCTAAAATAACTTTTATAACTCTAGCTCAAAAATCTTGTTAAATTGAACAAGACTGCAAGGTCTTTGAAGAGTTTACAAGTCATTTTTCTCCGGAAAATTTGTAGCAGGGCGCAATATTTTGAAGCATTTGTCTATGCTTGTAATTCATAAGCAAATATTTGTCATTATTTTAGTTTTACTGCAGTTAACAAAGGAGAAAGAAAATGAAAACTATTCCCATGGCTATTAACAAGCCGACACAATTTTTGTGAAAATAAGTAATTTATAAAGCCGGCCTTCGGAGTCTCTTTTGAAACTCGGTTAATAAACGGCCAATTTCGTTTGCCGCCTTTAGGAATGCTTGATTAACAGGTTGTCTGGATTGTGTATATCATTTTGGGAATCTATTGTCCTTTCAGCAAGTTTGTTTAACAAATAGCTTGGGTAAATTTTCATGTTCGCTATTAACTTTCGGTGATGCCACAACAATCTAGCCTACAAAGAAAATTTCGCATTCAAATCTTAAGATCTTAATTCATTTTACAATGTTATAAGGTACTTTGTGAGGTAAAAAAAGGTCTGAATTCAGATTCTTTGTAAAAACGGAAAAATCAATCCAGAGGTATTAAAACAGTCAAGATTAGGGTATCAGGTAAGTCACAATCGCTTTCAACAAGACAATAGGTGCGAAGTCGCACTTGTTAATTATATTCCTATGACAAGTGCCGACTCCACTAAGGACTCTTCGCTGATCAAAACGCCAACGTTAGCTGAAGAAAAGTTCAAAATCATAGTTTCCATAAACGTGGCCATAAGTTATTTTAAAAGAAAATCGTTACCCCGGGGTTAAAGATGCTAAGGGTGTTTTATACTTATCAGCAGAAATCAACCCAACTATTATCAACACCTTAATCCAACCTCTGTTTACGTGTTTTTTCAACCGCTGATCTTAACACCTACTGCAAAAGCCGTGCGGCTTTAATTAAACCTTGTTGCTTTGTAAAAAATTTTTCCGCTTTTCCCAGTGGGTCTTTTTACAGTTTGCCGCAGATTGTTTGAAGCTAATTGCTGTAAAATGCTTAGGATTCTAGTAATGTGGCTCGTAAGACAGGGTTATCTATTTCTGAATGAAATACTCTGCATGACCGTTAAATTACTTAATGAAAACTCTTGAAATAACTTGTTAAAATGAAACAAAATATGGCGTAATAGATTAATAAGATTTTTGTATGATAGCAATATGGTGAAAAAGAAGTTTTGATCTGTTGAAAGCCAATTTACCACAGTCTCAAAATACAGCAAAGCCTCGTACGCAGTAAAATAACACTGGGTCTCCAAAGCAAAACAGAGTGATTTAATTGTGATTACTCTATTCAACTAAAATGTAATTTTTCATTAAGGGATTGATGTCCAAGTGTAAAGCATTTGAACACAGTACACATAATGTCGGTAATAAGTCTTTTCACGAGGTCATAGAATTGAAAGTAACAAAGGCTGTATCTACAGCTTTTCGCAATTACAAAGCAATTTTTTCATTTAAACTTACAGATTGTTTCAGATACTGTAGTTTGCATGTGCGTGGTATTTATTTCATGATGTTGTCTGGAAATAGATATCGACAATTCCGTTCATTTCGTCTTATTTTTGCTATCCTTTTGATGCAGTTACTTTCCGTAAGTTATAATTACACTTACTGACGGAATTTTTTAATTTTCCGGAACACATAAACCTTAAACATTTTGATAACACTAGAGCATTCAAAGTCGTATAAACAATGTAATTAAAAACGGATTTGCTGCATATAAACCATCATTTTACAAAACTTGGAGACGTGCGATAATAATTCGAGTCCAGTGAGTGGTGATCCTTTCCGTTCGAGCAACATAAATTTTTTGTGGGAATCCTTTTCTGTTGCGTCACTGGGAAAGTCTTATCGCGTTTACCATCGACAGCGTGATATTTGTCTATCGGTGCCTCATGTAATGAGTCTTATTATTGCTGATTGTATCGCGGCTACTTTCAGAATCATAATTTTTAGCAAAGCCAAAGACTTTGAGGAGAGCGGCATATTACGACACATTGAATTTCTCATTGAAAAGATATGCAAAGAAGCTCCTCTCAAATGGACGCCCATAAACATATTGCTTTCCACTAATGAAAACAACCTATTCAATTTAATAACTCTTATGTTAAGAATCATCGTTTTAATTTTGCTCGCACGTTTTTTCAGTTAATAAATAACAAAGAAACATTTAATTACCATGTTCTGTAAGGATTTAATTGGGGTGCATTGACTGAAGACGTAACAAAACCGCTGACTGCTCTCCCGAAGGTGACACAAATTTCATAAGAATACTATCCGCATTATGGCGGAATTAGATATGTTTGACTGAAATAGTTCTGAACGACTTTACAATTTACTCGCTTCCGGACACTATGAATTTCAATTCATCTTTAACACTAGTGTTGTTTTGACAAGTATTTAGTCTCTATATTAATGGCTGATTTATTGGCAAAATAGAGTCAGTGAACTGTGGAGACAATCAACAACCAATCAGATTTCTAGTTAAAACAGTGTCTTTTTTTCTCATAACAGCCTCTTGTATCAGCTCACTTCAGTGTGTCGTGGCTTGTTAAGATAGCTGTTCAAGACAGGATCAGCTGCCGTCATCGGTTTTACCGACATTTTCAAGTGCATCTTGACCTATATCTATCCTTCTATCAATTGTTTGTTGTCCGAAGCCAAAATCAACGCTAATATAAGAGGCTTCAAGTCGAACTGCTACAAACCGCAAGATTTGCTTCTCTGTACGTTGTCTTTACAACTGTCAGCACGCCAAGTGTTAACCCCCTCAACGTATAAACTGCACGACCGTCTGTAACGAAGTATGAATTTATCTCAATTGGCCACTCAGATTGTCCTGAGTTCTTTGCTGGTTGGGTTGTGCATGAGTCGTCGAAAGTTCAGGTACGTGGATTGAATTGATCTTTTTAGTCAGTGAGACATGTCATTTTTAAGTAACTTTTTTGTTCCTAAGTCTGCCGAGCCAAAAACAAAAGTGTAACAACAACCATATTTTGTTATTGTACTGTGTATTGGCGAGTGGCCTTTACATTCGAAAAGGAAAGTAAAACAATATATACTTGTTTAACAATATTGAAAAAGTCAAGTACTATATTTAGAGTCGAGTGCGTTTTTGTAGATCTATGACTTAAGGACACCCACACATTAATTGAGAATTAAGCTATTTTTTCCTTCTTTTAAGGCTTTCACGATCAGAATCTACAATATCTGGAGTAACACTGAGCTCAAATGAAGACGTAAAGAGATTTTGCTCCCTAATGTCATGGTTCAAGCCCCATCAGCGAGTACAGTGTTTGCAGAATCCTGTTTTGATGCCCAGTGTTCAAAGAGGAGTTGAAAACGCACTAAAAGAATGTCCGAAACATTTCCGTGACCATCGATGGAACTGCACGGGTATAAGTTCAGCCAAAGTTTTCAGAAGATCAGGATTGATGGCCACAAGTAAGATGTTTCTTGTAATGACTAACAGATCTTAATGTCATTTGAAGGATTAGTTGCGCTAAAGTTTAGACAGCGGAAATTCTTGAATAAGGTACCATAACTTGCTCTAATTAAGTGAACTTAACTATCAAGAGAGAGATAATTTGAATGTGATCACCTCGTTTGGTTTTAAAGAAAGGCAGCCGCTTAAGACATTAAAACGTATATAACAGCTATATGTCGATATATCAAATATCTCCGGTAAACTCGCGCGGTAATTGTCCATGTGGGAATCTACAAACAAACAAGCATTAACTCGAAACTTCCCAAAAGTTGAAGAGTTTATGACTTCTATCAGGGTGTCCTAGCTTTCATTGAGTATACTTAAAAAGGTATTTTTTGTTTTCGCATCTATGCCGCTAAAATACCACCCAAAGCGTCGAACAATTTTTTTTTAAATTAAGATTTGGTTTCTATGGCCCTATCCTTAACTTTAGAGAATAGCTTTGTCTGTCGTGGAACCATGTTTATTCTGTGACTGAATGTCATGTCATAGAGTGATCTCTTTTCACACAGACGACCCATAGTTCAACCCACCAATTCGACCTTTCGTCAGACTTTAAAACGTGGTACTGGTTTTGCAGGAAGCCGACTGTTCACACATGGCGTTTTGCTTACGTCATTCAGAGAGGGAAATCTGACCAGCATTTTTTTTCTGTACATTAAAATAAAAGTTTACTGAAACAATGATTGTTTGGTTGTTTTTCTAAATCTCTCTTTCGTAACAACAACACAAAATTTAAACACAATGTCGGTCTCTAGATATGTTCTCATATATCATAACGGCTTAGTGATTTTTTTGTGTCTTCTGGTATTGTTAACAACCAATTATGGTTTTTGTTATATTCACTTCGCACAAAACTCTTTACTAAGAACTGTCGAGAGACAATGGCTTTATTGCCAAAGGCTGTCTGTTGCACGTTATTGCTATTTTCAACTTATAATTGTTTTGAGAAAGAGCATTTCTGCATTAATTACTCGAATGTGAAAACACGAAAGTACTGCTGTTTTACCTTTGGAGTTTTGAAACCATGTTTGGTTCCACCGATATGATAACTACAGCTATTTCTCCTGTCTATCGCCGTTACTTCCGCGATATTCAAACCAATCTCGCAATAAAAACGAAAATAAATGTGACCAAGTATATTTGACTGGAACGTTAGGCATTTTTTCGTTACCTTCGGCAATAAAATATTTACAGGCAGGAAAAATTAAAAGCGACAGATAAAATTGGTTTTCCAAAGTTTATGAGCAATCATAGTTTCATTGGCTTTTCTTTCAAGTTTTATACTTGTCTTAACGTATAAATAAACAACACGCTTTTTATGATCAGCCGTCCAAATGATCGCTGACATGTTTTTGTTTGAAGTTGCTGGAAGCCAAAGTCCTGTAAGAGGTTGTGTTCATTAACAAGAAGATCGTTTGCTTCTGGTTTCGAACATACAATATAGGTAGCCCGTTTTGCTTTTTACAACGAACGCAGATTTTCAAACCGCAATTACAGTAATTTTATGGGGACGAGCAATCTTCAAACTTCAATATACTGTAAATGATTTTACACGAAAACGGTATAGTGTGAAACAATTGATTTTTTAAAAGGCCCCATGTGTTTCTTAATGATGAAAGTTTACACAAACAGAGAAAATGCTAAATTAATTAATGCTCCGGGCGAACAAGTTTGAGGTTTGCACGACGCACGCACCGCTCATTCAATATAAAAAGTTTTTCCAAAAAACTAACTGGAAAAATCGATTTGTAAAACAATAACGTACAAGGTTTAAAGGAGTAAAATGTTGAAATTATGAACATTGTGCATAAGTTTAATTATAAAGTGTATTTTAAAACACCAAAGGGAGTCGCTATACCCCGGGGCTCTAGCTTTAGAAAGAATCATGCACCACCAAACAAAAAATCCGCGTTCATTGTTAATGTTATCGCCAAGCTCCATAAAAACCTGATATACTGAGCTATTTCTGTGAACAATTCCTATCAATAACTTGCGGTTTAAATTTAAGCCTCGCGCAATTTTTCTTTGAAAAGTTTTCCTTGACAAGTTTCCTTAATAAGGAAAAATTACTCGAGCAGAACAGGCTTAACTAAACACATTTGGCCATTTAAAAGAAAGTTGTTTTATTTCTACACCAACTGTCCTACTGGCATCTTACCAATAGGCATATCGAAATCTAATTCATTGTCGTTTAAAAGCAATTCAAATTTAACCGTTCGTCTTACATTTTTAAACATTACTTGAAAAATAACTAATGCATGCCGTAAATTTTTAAGTTATCCAACATTTATGTCTAAACTTTCCAAAAAAGTATTGTAACTGTAGACTACTGTTCCAAACAATGACTCGCTCAAACGTTGACAAAAACCTACGTTTATCATAAATAATTGAAAATCTAGAAATAAAACGTTAAACATTTTTTTACGTATTTTTTTCTTATCAGATAGCCGTGAAAGCGCGTACACATTAGCTCTAACCGCGGCAGGAGTAACGCACGAGGTGACGCGAGGGTGCAGCCAAGGTAACTGGCGAGTGTGTGGATGTGACAAGAAAGTGCGAGGAAAAGTGGAGAAAACAAAAACTGAGAATGGTTTTGAATGGGGAGGCTGCAGCGACAATGTAAAGTTTGGCTACGATTTTGCTCGACGTTTTATGGATCCGCCAAGACCAAAAGATACTTCTGACACCAAGAAAATGCTGGCCTACACCCTTGCAGTACATAACAATGAAGTTGGACGAAGGGTAAGTTTTAAAAAGTCGCTTTAGTTACGGTAAAGAATTAAAACCTTTCAATCCTTATATATTGTTTAATTCTCCTAACTTGAGCCTATACTTTTCATCGAACAAATTTTAGAGAATTTTACTTTTTAATCTTCAGTAGATTGTTTGATCAGTCTGTATTTTCTCATTACCAAATGTCTTATTGTGTATGTGTTATGTAATCAAATTCTGAATCTACTAGACCAATAAACCGAATCTAAAAAGATCAAATAAAATGGTCACTTTTGGGTTTAATTAATTTGTTCAAAAGATAGAGATAGTGTCGGTTTTGTGAAATGGAGTTAAGCAAGATAAGGATTGTACTGATTTATTGTATCGCCTCGTCCCGCAGTCTACTGGTCTATGTTTCGGTGTCCCTAGCCGTCTTGACGACCCTCTTTTTCTATAGTTAGATGAATTGAACCATAAATACTTTCACGTACGACGCTAAGATTGCACGACTGCTTATAAGGTTGCTCGTTTTTAAATAATAATTCCATTTCTTTTCTATTTAAACTAGCTACCTCTATCTACGGCGACGGTTCAGTTTTCAATTTTACATCAGTTCTTATTTCCCTTTTAAAATCTTCGTGATATTGGAATACAAGAAAACGATAAAAATCAAAGTTATTGGGCGTGGCGCTAGGAATAGAGCTTTATATAATTTTTTGTCCTTGATTCTCTTGATCTGCCAGAGGGAAGAAACTATGACGACTACAAAACAGGAAACGGGGCTATTCAAATGGAAGAACAAATTGGATTGCTTTTGTTGCTTCTTTCAGGATTCTGTTACTCTGATAATGGAAAGTTTAACTTATGAAAAAAATAGCAAAATTTCTAACATCCATTCTGCTTTAAAAAAGAAATTAAGAGTGCGTTGAAGACAAATTTAGTTGCGCAAAAATTCAAATGCGTTAAATGTACAACTCTTAAGAGCACAAGAAGGGGAAGCAAAAAACTGAATTGTTTTTACTCGATCGGCATTTTAAAACGAGTTGAACAACGAATCAAACAAGTTGTATCTCGAAACTCTCAAATGCCGGCACAAGAAGTGTGGAATACTCCTGTCGAAATCGAAGTTGCAAATTATTGTGTCAACAAAATTTTTGTCCTGTCAGACAAAATATTTCTTCTCAACTCTTAATGCTAGATATAAGATAAGATAAAGATAAAGATTTAATTTAGGTGTCAAGTCTTCTAGTTGGCCAAAGGCCTACTAATTGGGGACACCATCTGTGCCACTCTAAGGAGGACGGAGACCTTTCACATGACAGACACACACACAAAAAGACAGATATGTCTCCAAGGGGCTACAATTAAACGTTCTTATCTGAGAAGACGTGAAAGTCTAACCATTTGTAGATGTTAGAGCAAAGGCAGCACCTTCTCCTCAATTATTTTAAGACCCTGAGTGCTGGTCCGGCCGGGAATCGAACCCTAGCCTCCCGCACGATAGACTGGCACCTTCCCAACTAGGCTAACCTGACGGCTTAAGAAACACTTTAGAATGACCTGGTTGGCCCCTTTTGTAATAATCTCTTGGAACTGAGAACCACCTCTTGGCATTACACTTTTTCTGTTACTACTGAAAAGTAACCGAGCTTTAATCTTTTTAGTAATTGCAACCTTAGCTTAATCTTATCCAAGTCTTTTCGTGTTGCACGTGCTTTCTAGAAATAAGTTTTCAAGCTAGTTGAAATCTGCTTTGGGCACTTTTAACCGCAAAGTTTTTCTTAAGACAAACAAAAGCTGGGTTTGTTTTTATAAGAGGAGATGTTCCTCGAATTGAAACGTTATTATTTTTATAAATATTTTAAGCGAGAAATGATTACAAGATATATTTTTATTCATTGTTCAATTTCGCTCTCCTCGACTTCCTTTGTTTTTATTAAAATAAGTTTATCCGTGCAACATTCATTGAAGTATCAAAGCTATGATGTATTAAAAATATAATTTTGCTTTTTAAAATTTTTACGTGAAATACGACGCAGAAACTTTAAACTTTTTCAGTTTAAGAAAGTCTCATTTTTGCGAGGTGGCTAAATATTTTTAAATTCAATTTATTTTTTTGAGAAGATCAAGTATTCCAAAATTGTATTTCAAACTGCGAGTGATGAGTGTATAGTATCGTCAACACAAAACTCGATTCCCTCAGCCTATTGAACGGGCATCTTTTATCTAAAGACACCTAAGAATGACCATATGATATTCGAGTAAATTAAACTTTTTTTTATTTAGAACCACTCTGGCTCAATGCTCTTATGACTTATGTTTTTCAACTCAAGGCTCAAAATTAAATGTTTTTATTTTGTTCTTAATTGCCATATATTTTAAAAAGCTGAATATCAACTATGACGCCCTTATTCGCTCTTTTATGTTCTGTTTTTCTTGCGATTTGAGGCAAACAGCATCTTCAGTATTTTTTGTGAGAAGATAATGCAAGTCGTGTATGACGGTATTTCAGTGGTACGCAAGTAGCTATTGTTATGGAAAAAACGCAAAGATCAAAAGTTTTTTTAAAGTTTTTTTTAGCCTCAGATTGTCCTTATTTGGAGGCAATTTGAGGCTCGCTGTTCCTATTAACCCTTGTCCTGCTAAAAACGATTTCATATAAAGTAAAATTGTCTTAACTTTTGAACCTGTTGGTGAAACCTTATGAAATGACCATTCATTTCTTTGTTTTTGTAAGTATAAGCTAAAAATGTCTATGGTTTTGACTAGTTCAGAAGTTTTTATTTTTTAAGGAAATTAAAATTTTTGACTTTAAAAATTCTAGCATGTAAAGGGTTAATGTTTTCAGCTTTGTTTCGTGCATTAATAAAATTCTACCTTTATTGTGTTCCCTCTACGTCCGTGTATTTGTAAATAAACTAGTCACATCAATCTTTAACCTTAAAAAAACAGTTAACATATTAATTTAAAAGGTCTTAGTCAATAATAAATGAAAGGTTTAGTACATACTGGGGTTTCATGTCACATTACAAAACTGCAAGCCGGTAGATTGACCAAGTCAGTA
This sequence comes from Zoanthus sociatus, assembly GCA_025331085.2. NCBI lineage: Eukaryota > Metazoa > Cnidaria > Anthozoa > Zoantharia > Zoanthidae > Zoanthus > Zoanthus sociatus. The sequence continues at coordinate 2,920 of JAOBAY020129236.1, read as the reverse complement.
GGGACTTTAAGATGCGAGAACGGCAACGACGACGCGAACAGCAAAGAACGATTGCCATAATTCCTGAACACAATATTTGCACGCTGGAATGTGGCAAGCTAGCCAACTGATCGCCTTCATCTTTTCTAATATGCTGCAGAAACCTCCCTTTTTGGGTTCTGTGGACAACTTGAACGTCAGACAACAAAATTTGACATCCTTCTTTGTCTTTGAAGCTGAATCTTTTTCTTTCTACCGTGCGAAAATCTCATGCAAAGTCGCAACTAAGAATTTATTGCTGTTTTAAAACGCAAAATTTGAACGAGAAGTAATATGTTTCAAAACTGCTGTCCTCATTTCTTACATGCTGATTTCTTCAAGTCCCTAATATCTTTCTCAACACAGGTGTAACATTGAATATGGTTGCTATGGCACTGTCGGGTTACACTGAAGCAAAAAGAACACTTTGGAGAGAGATGTGTAGCAGCCTTTGCAGTAAGGTATTGTTCTCTTCATATATTGATTGTTTAGATATACACATGAATCAAAAAACGAGGTTTATCACTGGCATATTCCCTGTTATTAAGGTACTAATTATTTTGTCCAGGGATAAGACAGGAAGCAATCTGTTGCTGGTTAATGGCTACCAATCTCCCAAGTTTACAAGCTCATTGATATTAAAGCCTTCGGCAACACAGACATTCACACAAAACCAAGGATTCAGCAAGTGGTTATGCTTTTCCTTGTGATATTGTTCTTTGTATTAACTATCCCAGGTTATCCTGAATTTTTCCACCATCCCTCTTCAACATTGACCGTGCTGCCCCATATTTGTTTATGATAACAGTTTGATAATAATGATCTCTTCTCAAACTCATTAATAATTAATTAAGTTAAAACAAAAGAAATCATAACCGTGACCATGGTTTGGAAATATGATCTTAATTAGCATATAGTTTTACGATTTTATATCTTCGGTTACTCCTAAGTATTAGTTTTGATTGAGAAGATATATCAAACACTCAAGACAGTGTTTCATCACATTTCCAAACATCTTGAATTTTGTCAAAAGTACTCCGCTGCGCATCGTATTTCAACTCTCTTCTCAGTGTTTGGAAATGTGATGACATACTGTCTCGAGTGTATGATATATTACTTCAACAATTAGTGGTAAATCGTTGGACACTGTTGCAATATCTTGAACCACTTAACAGGGTTGGCCAGGGGGTAGTGGAATACCAATATACCCGAAAAGAAACATCCAATATACCCAGGATGGGGAAGTCGAATACCAATATACCCGAAAAGAAACATCTATTATACCCAGGATGGGTAGTGGAATAAAAATATACCCGAAAAGAAACATCCAATATACCCAGGATGGGTAGTGGAATACCAATATACCCAAAGAGAAACATCCAGTATACCCAGGGTGGGTAATGGAATACCAGTATACCCAAAGAGAAACATCCAGTATACCCAAACAGAGCTTAAAATTCATGTAAAATACCAAATTTGAAAAAACATGATATATTTTTTCCAAAGTTCAAGAAAAGTGCAATACTTTAAGATTTTGATTATAGTCAGTTTGTGAGTATATACTAGGATGTGAAACTTAATTTGCTCGAATTTGCAGCTGGAGAATCCCTATCTAAGATCATCATTTGCATTTTTAACCAGCGACGGTGACAATTTTTACAGTATTCTGGTACGTATCGAATTTGAATCGTATGTAATACTTTTAATTAACAATTTTTATTTGTCCGTTGACTTTAAAGTTAGCGTCGCACCATCATCGAATTCATCAGTGATAATCGATCGTCACCATCAATATTACCACTGTTATCAACATCACCATCCTAAGGACCATTATCCTCACCAAAACCCTCATTCTTACCAATATCATCACCATCGGTAGTCTTTATTATATGATTACCATTATTGACATTAATAGGCATTATGTTTTAATTTTATTTCTGTTTGATTCTTGCATATCGTTGGAATTGCAGTTTGCATATTTTGTAAGGTGCCAGTTTATCGTGCGGAGGCTCGGGTTCAATACCCGGCGAGAACAACACACTGGTTCTTAAAAGAACTGAGGAGAAGGTGTTGCCGTTGCTCCAACTTTGGAAAAAGAGTTAAATCTTCGCATCTTCGCTGATGTTAGGACATTGAAGTGTAGGCCTGGTCTCTCGTCCTTCTATCGTTAGACTAAAAAGAACCCTTGCAATTGTCAAGAGTGGGAAATTTTTTGAAATTTTGATGCAAAAAATAGTTTGAACAAAAAGATAGTTTTTTCTTTTGTTTAGTAGTTTTTGTTCAAAAAGATAGTTTTTTTTTTAACATCGTTTTGATCGTTAGTTATGAATTGCCTTTATTTTAGTGGATAATAGTACTGTCTAGCTTCGCATTTAAAGGGAACCTCCGCTGTCCAACAAATTCAATCTCGGTTTTTCCTCGACTTGTATCTACACCAGCGGCGCAAATTTGATAATTCTCTTTATGTATTTCACTCCAAGCGATTTGCTTTGATGATTGAATTCCCTGTTGGTTGCCATCATCAAATGTTATGTGCATTGTTGCAGTGCCAGTCTCTACTCTTGATAGAAACAATAGCAGTGATTGAGTGGAGGTCTGGAACTGCAATGCAACATGTCACATTTCAGTATGGTGGCCCGCAGGAAATTCAGTGTTCACCACAAATCGCTTGGTGTGGACTATATACAGAGAAAGATCAAATTTGAACTGCTGGTGTAGACACAAATCAAAGAATTTAACTCTTGTTTAAAACTAATATTGTTGGTCAGCCAAAAGCTAAATCCTTTATGAGCCTAGTGGCCCATGGAGCCAGCGCTTATCTCCGTTTTCTGTAGTGTTAAGCAGATGAGAGTCTTTGACTCCCCCTGGACGGGACACTAATCCATCGCAGGTTAGCTCCCAG
>JAOBAY020129163.1:0-15915 GCA_025331085.2 Zoanthus sociatus | reverse complement strand
CCTACGCCTACGACAGGTTTACTTGTGAGCGACTTGATGCCAGCGACCAAATCCTGCTGCGCGGCTTCTTGTTTGAAACGCGATGGACCAGAACAGTCGCATACATTTGACGGCTTTATTACATTTGTGGTCAGTTATTACATTTGTGGCCTCAATACCAAAATGTATTTCAATTTTTCTACAAAATGTCAAAAAAGAACAAAGTAATTCGCATTGTCTTTGCTTTTATAAAGCCCAAGACAATCCGCCGTGAATGCAACTGTGCGTCGTATGGTCGCGTACCATATATATTAGGGAGCTTTAATGCTAGCAGCAATGGGCGGCTGTTTCGGCCAGTGTTCATAGCTGCAAATAATTTAGACTTACTAATAATTCAGCTGCTAGCCTTAGTAAAATGATAAAGTACGGATAATGACCACTACCTACGTAGTGTCCGTACGGTCTGAATCGTTTCGGTTGTTTCAAGTCTTTAAGATCTGATTTCGAGGAAGTCGTTACGGGTTGTTTCAGGTCGTTTCAAAACTTTAAAGGCTTGGTTTCCGTATAGTTGTTAAGGGTCGTTTCGGATCGTTTCAAGTTCTTGACGGCCTGATTTCCATATAATCCTTAAGGGTTGTTTCGGGTCGTTCCAAGTCTTTAAAAAAAATATGAAAGACCAAGGTGAATGAAACAACCCTATACAACCTGGTGATCGACATATTTCCATGCGGGGTTGTTTGAGGTCGCAGCTTGGTTGTCTCGAAACGCTGTTGTATAAAAGGCATTAAAGTTTGATGGCTTGGGACCAACAACTCATAGTTTGGCGGAACTTTACACACAATTATGTTACATCTTATAATTAATTCTCAAATAATATATAAAGTTTGAAATAAAATTATATGATTTATTATATAATTTGTTTATAGTGCATAGTATATTTTCTTATTTTCATTACACTTCGAGGGTGAGTGAAGAAAAAACAATATGTATTGAATACAGCAAATCCCAGTAGCCTAGAATAAAGGTTGGGTCATTAAAATATAAAATGAAAGGACAACTCGATTTGCACGATAAGAACTGAAATGCATTGCGAACCTCTTTAGGGTCGTTTTGGGTCGTATCCAATGGTTTCCAGATGGTCGTTTCAGTCTTTTCGAGTATTCTCTGGGTCGCTCGGAATTTCCATTAGCGTGCATATAGGACTGGCGTCACATCTCTACTGGTCGTTTTGTTAATGCCGTAGATGTTATCATAACTCTCTCAACACCAGAAACTGTACCATATCACAGACAATTAAATCCCTAACCCATACCAAATTAGATACCCTATGGCAGACCTTAAGCAATTATGATACCCTATCCCAGACTCTAGAGCTCGAAAAACATATCCTATAGGGCGGCACATACACGTATACCTCATGAGGGCTAGTACCCCCACCCCCATCCCCCTCCCGGCCAATGGGAGTTAAGCGTTAACGCGTTCTGGAGTTTTCTGATTAATTAACTGAAGGCCTAGAAAGAATAACGAAATATTGTATGTATTTATGGCGAAAAAGTGTAAAGCTTTTTATCGTCTCTAAATAATATCTTTACCACACTGTTCATTGGGAGTTCTCAATCAGAGGAGTTTTAGCTCGGTACTAACATCATGCTGTCTCCAGCTGTTTTTTTCCAAATCACAGTAAATTTCCAGCACGTGCTTGGGCATGCACCACTGTACTGAATTGGGGAGCCATCACGTGAAAACATTGCTCTTGCACGCGACTTAACCTTTCAAAGATCACTAATAGATCCAGGGAACTCCGAAATTTTGAATGAACATTCTCGCAATAAACTTTAAAGTGACTGCAAAGTTAGTGTTGGGTGTTCAACTCGAGCCCTCAACAAGCTTTGTATTAATAGCCCTTAATGAACTTAATGAACGCGGTTTGCACTTTATTTATAATGATCATATACTTACATATGAGTCATAAATTATTACCGCGCATTATTATTAATAATCATTTCTTCTATATGATGTTAATAGGAGAATGCATAATACTATAGAACGTGATTTTAACGCTCTGTGTGGACTGGTTCCTGAATATATTTCTAAGTTATTTATTTTACGTAATCGGGTGACATTTTAATATTTGCAAAGTGATAATATTCTTCTAGTATCAAGACAAAACAACACTGGTTATGGTCTTCCTTCCTTATCCTTATAAAAATTAAAAATTAAAGTCTCCCCCTAATAACATGGGATTGTTACATTACACGAATTATGAAATTTAAATCGGAAATTTTATTAATGATATTTGATATTTTATTGAGGATGATAATTATAATAATATAAAATATATATCTTTAATTTTTTTGCTTACATCTAACATCTTTTACTTTTAATTTCTGCATTATGTAACTTCAATATTATTTTTTAAAAATTAGGTTATTTATAACTTGGAGATATTAGCATGTATTCGCTATCTTTAATTCAAGTACAAAGAAAGTTATTGTTGTGCTTACCAGTTCCAACAACAGTTGAATAACTATCGTTCCTATCTGACTTTCGCAAGTTATAAAAAAGGTTTATCAATCTTGAGGTAGGGATTTAATTTCCTCCTAACTCGTATATTTTTTAATTACGTAATAAGTTGCATAGAATATTGTTGTAAAACAGATGAACACAATATAATGTCATTTATATACCGCATAGATTATATTCAGGAGCAGAGAGGAAGTGTCGTTAATTACGGTCAATGTCGGCCTGGTTTGATTTTTCTTTTTGAACCGCGACATGCGGTGTCAAAAATAACAATAAATTCAATGAGTAAAATCAATTTTTATTTAATTAACAATGCAAATCAAGTTCTGCAAATGCAATTAAAAACTATATTAAATGGGGTGCTCAGTTGGTGGGAAAACTCCGAATTACAATATGTCCGAGAGTGGGGGAATTTTTTTGTCATACCCTCCAACTTTTTTGCTTTACGGTCCCCATCAGCTCTATAAATACAATAGTCACTCAGTTCTTGAAAATATTATTCGGTAAAATGCGGAATATCTACTTTAGTGACGGCATTCGCGTGTTTGTTGTCCCCTGTTGACGTATACAGCAGGCCGAGGTCAAGACTCAAGAGTGTTGTTTTGAATAACAAGCTTATCTATTTCAAGTATTCAACCTTTTAATCCCTGTGGTTGCAATGTTGGCGCCATATGGACTTTGAGCCTTCGATGCAACAACGTTATTTTTATACCAGTTTCTATACATTTGCTTTTTTATTCACCAGACGTTTTGACTATTGATTTAAGTGTTTGCCCAATCACCACCTACAAGGAACTGGTCCTAATATAAAAAGAACAAATTTTCTGCTGCTTTTTGATCAAAGGCTTAGGGCTTTTAGAACACTTGTCACTTAACGAACCCTAAATAGTCCTTTTTTTAAAAAAAGCGTCGTTTGCATGATCGAAATTGTTGTTTATCCCTTGGGCAACGAAAGATTTCAATATGCTCGACTAGTAGCGGCAATTGCAAGGAACCATTGTCTTTGTCTGGTACGGTTCAAACGAGAACAACCGCATTTTATCAATGTATGTATTAGCCTGAGGTGTTCTGAGGTATAAGTATAATTTTATTGATTTATTCGTTAAAACATAATCAAATTATTAAAGTATTCTTAATTTTCTAATATGCTTTTCTTGTTTTTTCGTTTGTGTAAATTATATCCAATGGCAAGGATTGGATCAATAATTAGACGACCAGTCAGAAAGTAAAGAATTAGTTGTTTTTCCGAGCTTTATAAACGTTGTTTTATTTTATTTCGATAAACTGACTTTGCCTGCACATTCCGCATCCGTTTCAGTTACTGTTCGTTTTTCCTTGTAAGCCGTTTTGCAGAGACGGATCATTACAAAAGTGATTGGAGAGGGAGACTGGGGAGGAGAGGGGAATAGCGAGCAAAAGCCGAAAATAAATATTTTTTTTTCATCGAACCAAGAATAACAAATCTTAACCATGGATCAAGATGAGAGCGACAATTTACAAGGAAAGGATTTTTTAAAACGTGTTTCCAAGCACTTTTTGGGGGTTTTGACTCAATGACTGTGATTTTTCAGACAAATTCACTGGATCAGTACTACATAACAATTAGACATACATGGCCCTGACAAAGGGTGCACATTCATCAGTTTATGACGTATCAATGAATGTTTGAGCTTGGTTGTGTAGTAGAGAGGGTTGGGTTGGGGGGAAAGGCAGGATAGGAGAGAGCTTATCAAGCACCATTTTCTTAGGCACTACCCTTTACAAGACTTTGCTTCCTAATCTGGGGACTAACTTTTTTTATAAAACAATTAGACAAAAACTTAATTGCTGAATTTACTTGAATCATTAAATAGTCAAGGAAGCAAGTAATCTCAAATTGATATTCAGTGAGTTGTGGAGAGCGAGAATGAGTAGTAAAATGTTTTAGAAGAAAGCCACAAGCATACAATCCCCAAATTTATAAAAAAAATCAATTCATTTCTTTCTTTTTTCATATGTTTTCAAAACCTTTTTGCTACCCACTAACTTGTATATCACTCAATAAATACTGAGTACATATGAGCTACTGAATCAGATTTTGCATTCTTGATACACTAACTATACGCAGATGGCTTCTGGTATGCATTGCATTGGAAGCCACGTACTGAAATATAAAAGGGGGAACAATGTTTAAAGAAAGATGTCTATAGATAAAACTCGCTAGGTGTAACTGACAGGGTCTTGGTAATGTCTTCATTTCTAAGAGCCATTATACCTAGTGAAGTTCTACTAACAGTCTGCAGATAATAATAATCACTAAACGCTACCGTCAAATTGACAAATGCATTATGGAAAATTATAAACAAAAGCTTTTAAAATTTTAGGCCAAAACTGTACCCTGTTAAAAAAAGAATACTAACCAACTAGTGAAAAAATCTTCTGAAGAGCACTCGCATATTTTCAGCAGGTTCTGAAACAAAACTATTTTGTTCTTATTGCCGGTAAAAACCGAAATTAAAGCCAAGTTTTATTGCTCTCTTCGGTTTTTGTTCTCCTGAGTGGCTTCGTTGTTTAAAGCAAAATTATAACCATGCATGCGCATATATATGCAAACGAAAGACGCGCGCGATGCAATTTTAACTTCCTTAGTCAATTATTTTAAAAATCATTTAATGACAAAGGATATCGTGCGAGTTAAGGAGCCAATCAGAGCTCACGAAATCGGATATCGGTTTGTTTGGTAAATACCAATATTGCTTTTAAAAATGCTTCAGTTGACCTCACGAATGCAAGTCATGATTACTTAATCTTTTCTGAATTCGTGTCAACTTGTGCTGTTTTCAGAATAAGTTTGTGAACGTACGTGTCTATGCGTGACTCAGTAAAAAAGAGATCATCGCGTGCTTTGGGTTTATTTTTTGCAGCGATTGAAATCTTTTTGCTTTAAAACTTTAAGCCTTCACTTCTCTGGCACGTTTTTGGCAGGAACTAAGGTTTTTTTAATTGTTTTGTTTTTTGCTTATCTTTCTTTCTTTTTTAATAAAAATGTTTTTTAAACTTTGATTGCAACAATTTTTGATATAAATATCAAAGAAAAAAAACTCAGTTTTTAAGAAAATAATCATGATAAGTAAATTAACATGTTCAACTATCGGAAACTGATTCCCTGACAGCATGTTTAAACAAACTGATTGTTTGCAGAAAAACCTTAGAATAACCATGCACAAAAACGCATTACTATTACGGCACTCAATCATGGAGTCGGCAAATAGTTGATAGTGTAACATACATTGTTTGCAACTAGATAGAGTAAAATACCTCGAAATTTTACTAATAGTAATACTATAGCAATTTGCAGGACTCAATATTTTCACTTTTACTATATATTATATATTTATCTCTATTTATCGATTTTTTATAGCCTATATATAACAACCATTGACTTTGTTTCCATTCTTCGTTCAGTCGTTCTTATAATTAAAAGTTGTCATAAGAAAAAGCTTGCACACCAAACACGTACGGTATATATGGGAAACATTTTAATTACTTTTGAGGCTAAATCCCTGAAATGTTTAAGAACATTCAGTCTTGGCCCAAAATAAAGACGTTCTTATATAAAATTTAAAAAAAGAGTCAGTTTATCATTATGAGAAGCTTAAGCTGGATTATAGTGGATAGAAAGTGCATGAGGGCATGTCACAAATAACTTGTTTGGGTTGTTATAAACCTTAGCTTGTTCGAAGTACTTATCATTAAAATTAGTGCTCACTTTGCACTAATGAACGTATTAAAATAAAGGTTATGTACCACATGTTCAAATAGAATGACCAAGGAAGATTTCGTGGCGGCCTACAAACGCTTGTTGTTTTGCAGTTCAACTTTCCTTTTTGTGCATTTGCTGTAGCCGTCAGTCGAGCTGCTGCCTTGAATTATCGCTTTTTATAGCTGTACATTTTCTTTTGGATTATATTCGCTTTTGCTGAGAATCTTTATAGAAAATAGGACGTGACTATACACATGCGCAGTTTAGGAAGCGACAGTCAAAGTTTTATTTTGGCGCGCAAATTGGATCAGTACTCATGTAGTTGCCCGGATGGAAGCCGTGTTATCTGCAATGAATCAGATACACACTCTTTAAGAACAACTTTATAAAACAATGATGCTTTAAGATGAAACTTTGCTAAATCTTGTAAATAACGTCCGCAATGTGCATAGTTAAAACACTGAAGCACTGTTTCACATTTAGCATATCTACTAAGTACTATTGTCCCAAATGATAACATACATATTCATCATGTAATACTAAAAGTTCCTCGGACAATTGCTCTGTTTTTCAATGCCTTGTTTTTTTGTTTCGATATTTTTTATTATTTTATATTTCAAACCGTTCACAGAAATAAGAACAAGTTAAAAACAAATTGAGGTTAAAAAAACTCGTGAATATGCGTTTTATAGAAAAATTCGGAGATATCTAAACCAATGTTAACTTTATCATGACATAGAAGAAATATACATCTCTAAAAGGAAAAAGATTATTTTCATTGATTGTACTGTTAATTTTAAAAATTCGATGGATGTCGAGCTTATGAAACAAAAAAAAACGCTTTGAGTTTGAAAGCAAAAATAGTGCACGTGCCAACATCGGGATGGAGACTGTCAGACTGATCGAGACACAAATGCATGCCTGAGGTGGTTTCAGCGGGACACTTTCAGCGGGAATCAAAAATGAATCTTACATAACAAATTATTCATTTCCTTTTCTTGGTATTGAGAGATGTTGGGCTTATTGTAACACTGCAACTAAACTATTTAATTACCCAATTTCACCCCTTAATAATGTACGTATTTCTTGCAAATTAAAGTGCTTTGCCATGCACATGTTACCGATCATCGAAAGTGAAAACGCAGAGTTATTGACATGTTGACATGTCTTAAAATGATGTGCATGCATGCCATAAAAAAAGACAATCAACCTTTCATCGATCGAGTTTCGTGCATGCATGTGCCCCAGAACTGCAATGCTTTCTGTTTCAAGTGTGTCAATAGTTTTAGAATTACGTGCGTCAGTAAACTTTTGAGTTATTAGAAAAACAGTAAACACTTATCCCTAATAAGTGAGTACGCTGGCATGAAAGAATATGGTCAGGTGCGCTTATCAGAGTGTTTGAAGGCTAGGAGTTTGCACACAGTCAATACTCGCTCGGGACTGAAAAATTAAAACCGAAAACTACAAATGTATTATTCCAAATAGCTTGATGCTTGCAATTCTGTGCTTTAAAAAACTCTAATGCATTTATACGGATATCAGCAACACAAATTTTAAAATGATTTTTTGGGAGGGGGCGGCCCAATTCCCCCAACCCCCTAGAAATCGATTCGGCACCCCCAATTCAGTCACTCCAATGGCCCAGTAAAATTTAGATTGTCGTATCGTTATGGTAATTCATCTAAAAAGCTGCTTTTTAGATTAAGACGAGGCAGCTCGCCCAACAGGAGAAACCAATGGCTTTTTTAGTATGTACACCGAAAGTGATATCCGTGGCTGTTAGCTAACTTAATGGTTAATGGCCGCTGCCATTTATGTCTTTTCACATACTTCTCATTTTAGTGACTTCAAGCCACGTACATCAGAATCAAATTAAGATTATTACCCTTCACCATTTAGAATAATTGTTGTTGTTGTCTGTCTACAATAAAAAAGGGACAATTTAGTTACAAGTATCAAGTTCTTCCGCTGTCTGAGGCTGATCGGCCTTGGTGTTGGTACAGGCCCTCTGCGGAAAATGTCTTTTAGGCTTTAGAAAGTGAAATTCAGAAATGTAGCAAAAATATTTTAATATTTGGTCGCCTTTTGATAAGAAAGAGATCAGAGCTACTTTCATCGCCACGTGCAATCAATTGGTACAAATATAATTCGTTTTACTGGAGCCGAAACCAATTGTAGAATTGTACACAATATACTAGGCATCCTGCTGATGAACAGTAACTGTTTTGCTATATTTTTCAGCAGCATTATAGTTATGTCTGTTCAGATATCTATTTACAAAAATGAAAAAACGGTTGTGGCATAAACAAAATAAAAGCATTCCGTTTTTCATGTAAAAGATATATTGTCCTAAGTAAAACTTCAATTAATCAGTCAGTTTTAAATCTTTGCCGTAAATCAAACTCGGTTTTTATACTGAATGTGTTAAGCTAATGTAGACGCCGGCATACATCAAAGGCCGAGCTGAGTTTTTTTTGCGGAAAACATGTTACGAACTAGTAAGCTAGTAATGAGTGAAACCTCCCCATGAAATGTAAACAGGACTTCGCAGCCCACACTAGATTCATTAACACTTGGTTATTTCTGCGAGAATGTGGTAAAAGGCGTATTTTACGCAGAGAAATGAAAAGTACGAGATACACAGAAAACTACGCGAGGTTTGATTTTAGTACAAATAGTATGGAAGCTCAAAGCAAAACCAACAAACGTCCCAGCATTCTCCGGCGCCCAGCGTTGGAGGTCTCAAGAGCTTGAGTCCTCATCAAATGCCACGTGGGTTTCCAATTCGAATACGCTTCCTTATCTATTTTTTCTATGACAAGTTAGCAGCCTCCTAGGTACATTTTGAAAGAAAGTTCTGTTCTGTCAAAACTGGATAGAAATTACAGACGTTACTTTTTAAAAGAATGTTTTTTACTGCTTTGACAAAAAAAAATGATTTCCTGTTTTCACACCACCACTGTGAGGTAGATATATTCTTGTCACCACTGATGCGTGCTATTGATTTAAAAATAAAATATAACTCGTCCCACCGTTTGTAAATTTCACTTCAATAAACATTAGATCACAAAACTGAAAGTTCTTAGAAAGTTTATATATTTTGCATCGTAATATTAAGCAAAGAAATGAATGAAACAGACCAATGGTCTCTAGCCTGCTTCAAAAGAAATGTAAAATCTGTTGTTCTTCAAAAATCATCTCTGATAGCAACCCGGAATAAATTCCCAGCTTAACAGGAACTCAGGATCAATGGCTAATTTAAAGCTATTTGTTCCAGTATGTAACTCTATGAATTCGAAAGTGAATATAAATTAACATCATAATCATAGGTCTTTTTTGGCACAAGCGAGGTTTAAAAGAGAACAAACTTATAAAAATGATTTTTTACTTGAATTAATTCAATCGAGAATTTGCAATTTTTTGCCAACACACGCCAATAAGGCAAACTAAAGGTGCGATTGTGGAATGCAAACACTATTTCAAAAATGATTGACAACGAAAGTCAAGCTTAATCTCAACCGGATTTACATTACTAATGCGGTCGCAAAATACAAACACAGTTTTAAGGGCGTCCATATGGCCATGCAAATAGGTTTATACCGGATATGACTATTTGGAAATGAAACATGGTATGTATCCGCAAACGTCCATTTTTACCTCGCAAAAATACTTGCTGTTTGTGTAGCATATGCCGACACATCAGGCTGTGGTCAAGAAGTGAATTCACTTGATAATTAAAATTACCTTGACATCTACCAAAGACATCAGAACAAATTGATTTATCATAAGTCTTTATAAGGAAAAGCATTTTTAAAAATTGCAGATTTTGCTTTCCGTATCGCGTATAGAAAAAATGCCGTGCGCGCAGCTGAGGGAGAGAGAAAGATTGGACTAAATTATTTGTTATTCCTGGGCATGCACCCTCTGGCCAGACATCCATGTTTCTTGAAAGAAATGTGCTGCTCTGATAAAGAAAAGTCTTTATGAAAAGACTGCGGATTATTTCTGAAGCTGATACTTTTCCTTCCCAAATGTACTCAAATGATTCATATTATTTTTAAAGGCGTAAGAAAAAGTATTGTTTCTAAATCTCTAAAATATTTTTAAAATTTCATACTTCGGCACCATGCCGATGAACGTCTACTCCTCCTTTCTTTCTTTTTGCACTTTGTACTACAGACCATGGTACGTATACATGGTAGCCGCGTGTACTGTTGGGAACCGGGAATCCCCGCTGGTCTTGGCTTTATTATCGTTTATTCTTTGCGCGGATGGGAAAAAAAGTAATATATATAGTCGGGTTTTCTTTAGCTTTACACTAGTTGTGTACTTTTTAAGTGTAAGACGTTTAGGAAAAGACTGAGTGGATTGACTGGGTCATGTTAAAACGCCAATGTCAATCAATTTGCCAATCGCCCGCGCCAAAACCACGGACGCGGTTAGTTGAAAGCATGGCCACATATAATCACCTGCCTCTGTCCAAATTAGTAATGTAAGAGAAAACCTGTAAAAAAGCCTTGCAGTTAAGTAGCAAGACTATCGAATGAAAGACAAAGGTTTGCTTCAGCCGAATTCCTGGAAGTGTGAATTACTTTAGTCTACAGTATAAATTTGGAAAAAAATTAAGGATAAAAATACTGAAACAAAATCACTTTTTACAGTGAAGAAACTTTTAAAAAGAAAATGTAACTGATATACACATACATATTTTCGGTTTCTCAGAGATAGACCTTTATACACGAAAATATCCTTTTTTGAGATCACAATAAAAGTAAAACTTTAGTTTAAGGAGTCGCTTTCTTGCATTTTCCATTTTCATGAAGCGAGGATCAAATTGTTTATAGCTTCCTGTTGATCTCCATGTGGTCCAAATCCTAGCCCTTAGCAAAAGATGTACAAATTCTCCATTTTAGCCATACAAGTTTTCGGGAAGTTATCAGTTTTTGTTTTTAAAAAACTTATCTGTTTTCACTTGCCCTTATATTGGTATTACTTTGTCTTTGATTTCGTGATTCACAGGTTATCTACTTTTTTCCTTATTAAAGATGTTTATGCTTTTTGTTTTGTGAGTTGTGGTCGTATTTTTTTGTTACGTTTACTTCGTACTTCCCTTTGCTTTTGAACTACTGAGAAACAACCAACATTTTTAATCTGATGTAATTTTTGAATTTTTTGTTTCTTGGCCAACCACGAACTGAATCAAGACATGAGCACTTACTACTTGACGACAATAATTTTCATTCATTCAAACAGGGAACCTATCAATGCCTCTTGTTTATAAAAAACAACCAATCAGAATACAGTTGTTCCCGCGCTTTGTCATTGATTAAGACCTACGTACACCGACACAATCCAGACCAGTCTGGAAATTTACGAGTAAAGGGTTACGTTGTCAAGGTAGATTTATTTCAAAGTCACGTTTGTTCAAATCCAAAAAAAAAGATATAAGCAGATCGTCGTTGGAAATAATCAAGACAAGCCGAAGTCGAAATAAAACATCGGTGATAATTTTTTATTTTTGACCGAAGATGGCAAGAAGGACGGATTACCCAAACCGCGTGTTCAACCCGGCTTTGGTAGGACAAATTAGCACAACAGAAGTCGGCGTAGAAATTAGGGATTCGATAATATGTAAAAACTATTTGAATCCTTCTTACGAAAATCTAGCTACCACAGAACCTCATGACAAACATCAATACGAAGATCTCCCCCAGTTGCGGAACCAAATGTCAAAAGAAAACAGACTGAGTTGTGGAAGCGGTCCTCGAAGGAAAAGAAACGAAGTTTATGAATCGACAAGCGATCTTTCACCGCTGAAGAAAAATTCTTTTTTGAGATCAAGGCACACTGACACAGAATGTTCTGAAGATTCTATTGATGGAAATATTCCTAGGGATCCTTGTATTAGTCGACTTATATTACTTTTAGTACTGGCTGTTTCAGCGACTTCTCTAGTTCTTGTTATACTTATGATGTTGGGAATCCTTGGCGCAAAATGCGACTGTATAAAGAAAACAGGTAGGGAGCCTTTTCATGCTTCATTTTTTACGATTAACCGTTCATTTCACTCCTTGAAAGCATTTTCCTCCTGTGAATCGAACACTTATTGACTCAAATGTAGTTTTACTTTATAAATATTTATTACGAATACAGGAACTCGTAATTTCAGGTGGCAACCATGAAAACGTTGAGTGGGAGTTGGCCGAAAATGATTAAAAAATTCAACAAAAATATTATAAAAGTCGAAACGTGCTAAAAGATCACCAAACGCAGTTTTAAATGATTTTATGCCTATTTTATTTTGTTCCTAGTAAGACAACTTTTAGTTTGAAATACAGCTATCATAAAATTTGATTTCCGTAGTCATCTAATCTGCGAGCAAATTGCTAAGGGTGTGTGTTCCATATTTTAAGGTTTTTACTTTATATGTTCAATGGTCTGCAAAGTCTGTATTTCCGCAACACCGATCGAATTTTTTGAGCTGCAGTTTTCCGTTTTAACAACCGCACGAGACACTTAAAGAGTAACTTTTCAGGGACGGGCAAAGGGGCAGTGCCTTTTTAGAATATTCAATCAAGCCAAAACATTTGAAAACTTTTGTTGTACAGTACTGAATACCGGAAAATTCGCATTTAAATCAACAATACGGAAAAAATTTAAGTCCTAGAGATTGTTTGATTTAAAATAACTATGTAAACTACCTGCTAGATACGTTGTGTTTATATAGAACACGTTAAGTACAGTATTGTCCCTGTGTGGCCTGATGCGCTGCATGTATTTATAATAGCAATGGCTTGGAAATATTTAGACTATGCAAAAAATGTTTAAGATTATCCGCTACCCAAAACCCCTTGTTTATAACTAATAGCGGAAATTTCCTGTTGTGCTGTAGACAACTGTTTATAGTCTACTTTAGTTGGCATGTTCAAAGTTTAAGTTTTGTCCAAATATTGCACGTCTTTTTGATCTAGGATTGATTGTCTAGCAATACAGTTTTTTACAACCTTTTTTCCCTTGTAAAATACGTGGTCGACAAATTAAAACTTCACTAATTTAGGACTTGAATATGCCTACGTGAATCACTTGACCTTGGTAACCTTGTAGATTCACCTTACATCCTAATCAATATTGCCTTTATCAATATACAATTTATTATCTTTTTCAAGTAAAATGTGAACAGAGCACAAATTCTAGCGTGCTCGATATCCTTGCCAAATTAATTTAAAAACAATCAAATATTTAATAAACATCGGCCAAGTTTTGTTGCACCACCCAAGGCTATAGTTAACTGAAGTTGAGAGGAGAATTATGAAAGAGCTGATTTTGTGCTACGAATATTTTTTACGTCATCATCGTGATATTTGTCAGTATTTTTACTAAAACGTTTTTTAATCTTATTTTTTTATCCATGCAGAGGTAATTTATAAAGATCGTTATTCATGCTAATTTATAGTTTTCTGATGATTTTCATTGAATTTACCCACTCGTGAATAATTGCACTGCAATGACAGCTTTTAAACATCTTTATTTAAGTTTCAATTTTTAAAACTGAAACTAAGAATTCGAATCTCTTGATTTTATAAAACATGGAAAATAGTGCTAGATTTTGAAACTTGTTTATTGATAGAATACAAAATTATTATAAGTGAAGAATAGGAAATGGAACATGTATACAACAAGTTTTTGCTTGTTCCTACATTTTCTTTCAGACTAGTTGAAAACATTATGTACAGGGCTCGAAATTGTGACTGATATGGCTGCATTTGCAACTAAAACTTCAACAGTGGTCGCAATTTTGCAATTAACTGTTTCTAATTTTGTGACTAAAGTTTTACAAGTCACAAAAATGCGATCATGAAATGTTCTTAATTTCAAGCCCTGATGTACAGTCTAAAAGGAATTGTTAATGTTTAAGGTCAGCTTTAATTTACTAGAACCAAAGTTGTTAATAGGAAGAGGAGGTACTTGAAGCTACATGGTGGTGCAATAGTTAGCAATTCAGTACATCCCACCACTATGATGCGGGTTCCATTCCTGCCTGGGGCATATGTGGGGTGAGTTATTGCTCGATCTCAACTGGACTACAAGGGTTTCTTCCGGGAACACCAGTTTTTCTTCCATCTCAAAATCGACTTACAGCTAACACCAGTTAGTTATGGCGTGATCACATAGAGCTGCATCCTTGCAATTCAGTCCCAAGATTGCAATAGGGATTGCTAGCAGAGAGTCATTATTGTTATTATATTATTCATTGTTCATGATCAGTATTGGCCTGTTATTAAATCTATCTAATCTATTCATTTTATGTCCTTGGCCACTACCGTGGGACAGACGTCGCATAATAGTCATCTATGACTCTTCTCCAGAGTGTGCGGTTACTGTACGCATCGCTCACACTCAATCCAACTATCCTTAAACTCTCACACATACTCATTCCACGAGTCTTTAAGTTTAACATTACTAGAGACAACATGGGGTTGGTTATAATATAATTATTAAACGAACTAATACAAAAATAAACGAGACATTGTGTAGACATTACAGTTTATTCGAAGGCACAAGGAGAGGAAGCTCATAAAGAAACCACAGAAGCTTATTTTGCACTATGGGCCCCTCAGAAAGTAGTTCTAAATTGATTTATTTACGTTTGTGTCTTAGGTGAAGGAAGCACTGCAGCACTTTCTGGAGAACGGCTTGCTCACCCCCAAAGTAATTTTGAGAATGTCGTAATGGAACTTATGAAAAATGTTTCAGCTCTCCAGAAAAACCTGGTAAGGAATAAGTGTATTTTGTTCTCGACCGCTGGTAAAGGATGATGCTGTTTATCAATGGGTAAAAACTACCACAATATTTAACATTTTTAGTAGTTATAACGTTTTTTAGATAAATTGTGTATCATTTGAAATTTTATTTTTATGCAATATAATGCATAACATAGATGTAAAACAAATATTTCAGCAATACTTATCTTTGAAAGTGTTTAAAATGAGAAGAGTCTGTATATTTTATTTAGAATTTGTTCTAATGGATAAGGGATTTTCCTGAAATCACACCCATATACAAAAAATATTCTGGTTAAAAAAAAATTGTCTGACATTACAATACGATGGATTGCAAAGCTTTTGTAATATGTTAAATATATAATATGTAAACAGGTCATTAGCAGAAAATTTTTACCATTGATATTGACTGTATTTTTGTTTATTTTTTGTTTACAGATTTTTAAAGAAAAAAAAATTGAAGAGTTAGAGACTCGATTGGCTGCCCAAGATGCAAAAGTAAGTAAAAATTAAATTGGAATATTTTTTGTTTTTTTTCTTGATGCGTGAGGCTTTTGCAAGATTTAAATGTTTGTGTGAAAGATCACTCAGCTTTCCATCCTTCTAGAGTTGGTAAATGAGTTGTAGCATATGCTGGGAGCTAACCTGGGACAGATTAGTGTCCCATTTATTACCGAAACTGGAAATAAGCATATGTAATTAAGCCACGTGACTCGAAAATGATTTTGAAACAAACTTTTATAAATATTCTGTTTCTGCTACTAGCATCCATTTAATAAAAGCAGTGTTATTTTAAATATGAATTATTTCTTATACTATCATGTCATTTCATTAATTCTATGCGTACCCAATTTACGGTGTTCAAATTATCCATAGAGAAAATAATGC
>JAOBAY020129090.1:0-15917 GCA_025331085.2 Zoanthus sociatus | reverse complement strand
TTCGGCAGATAACACAAACCTCGGCCTTGATAATTCTCGCTATCATGCTCAACCTCATCCAATAATTGCTTATTATAGCGGCAGAACAGGTTAGCATCATAAAATTTAATATATTTTAAGGCAAATTTTATGGTGAAGTGAAAGATTTTTCATCCCTCAAATTTCAATGTGTTACATAAAAATTTAGATACTGATTAGTTAGAATCTGTAAGTTTGTAAAGATCTTTCGGACTTTCTATGAAAGCTTTGTTAGTGTCATAACGTAAAGCAACAACCCTACGATCCATGGTCCACGCTGTCTCCACGTTCGGGTGATCTAAAACATCACTGTATATTTCAGCTCTTTTGCGAGTAAGGCTTTCGGTAATTCCAAGCTTGGTCTGTTTTAGGCTGCGTTTCTTTCGAAACACCTCAACCCGAGTTTTGTAAGAAATAAACTTGACAATGATTGGTCTTGGCTTTGCCGCCAATCTCTTTTGACGATCGATACGGTGACTTCAATCCAGGTCGGACTCGTTTACTATGATTCCAAGCTTGTTATTTATTATCTCAAATACGGCAATGTTAGTGTTTTCTCTTCTACTTCCCTGTGGCGGCTCTGGAACACAATGGAAAAGGAGGCAATTTCTTCGTCTATACTGTTCCAGACTGTCCAAACCCCAAACTAGATCCTGATTTGTTGCTCTCATCTCCCTGCAGATTTATTCTAGTTCTTGCTGTTTATCTTGAAGGTTTTTATAGTCAAATGAGAGAGATTCGTGCAGCTCTTGCTTTAATGACTCTTGATCACTGGAATTTAACATTCCGTTTCAATTTGTCGTAATACGTTTTCAAATTTACCTTGTCTTCTTCCGTTATGATTTGCCGTGAATTGAAAATATTTCGCCCTTTTTGACTACTCCAGTTGAGACGATAGTTGCAATTTTTGGCTTTCGGTCGACTTTTTAACCAGCAGGTAGTGCTCATAACTATTCGAAGCAGGTCAGTCGTGGATATGTGATTTATATTATGTGAAACTACTCAAACATTCTGTTATATACACACATATACACGTACACATATACATATATATTTAAAAAGAAAAGAAAAAAATAAAAATACCTTATTAAAATGTATTACTAAGTCCATGTGGTAGTTTTCTATTTTTGATGCTATTGTTATAACGTCAATATAAGAACCCTCAGCTTTAAGAAGTTCAAAACATATTTCTTTTAACTTTCTGTTAAAAGAATTTTCTGTTAACATCTTCAGATGACTTAGTGTCCTATTCCAACTATAAGTGCCAATTCGAGAAAGGTCATTCTTCTGATTTGTTTACGTAGAAATATTGAGAACTTGTAGAACGAGTGGAGTGAGAAAGAACATTTGCAGTTCTGAGGAACAAGTCGAGGATATTATCTGGTGCACTATTATTGTTTATGTCATACATAAGGTTGCAAACTGACCGTCGTAGTACATATAGTTTAGTGGTAGTGGTAGGGTTCTGGAATCTATAAATAAGGGAATTGCATGTCCATTTCTATCGATAAAGTAGATAAGTCGGAGAGCTCGTTTTTGCAGAAGAATAATTTTGTTGTATTAACTAATACAACTTCTAAACCTTCATTAATCAATAATTTTGTTGATATATGTTTTAGAAGCATTTCCCCATGCAATGATTCTGTAAGTTAAGTAAGGATTGATTAAAGATTGATATATGTTTATTAGCACACGATGGGGCAGAAAATGTCTTAATTTTGATATCAGCCCAATTGTTTTACTACTCTTTGTAGCAACAGAAACAATATGATTTTTCCAGGAAAGATTTTCATCAATTAAAACTTCAAGATATTTTATGCAATCCTTTTTTTTCATGGTTAACATCTGTATTTTTTTCCTTTTCGAAAATATAAATTTTAGGATGGTAGTCAAGCTTCTTTTGATAAGGTCGAAAGATTACAAAGTTTGATTTTTTAGTATTAAGAGTTAACATATTTGAAGTTAGCCAATCGTACAGGTGACCTAACTCATCATTTATTATTGATTCAAGCGATTTTAAATTTTTATTGGCATAAAGAATATTGGTATCATCTGCAAAAAGGTAAAAGGAAAGTTTATTTGAGCAATGTTGAACGTCATTGATGTAAAGTAAAAATAGGAGTGGTCCCACTACAGAATCCTGTGGAACACCACAGTTAGTGTTTAATTTGCTAGATGCATGGGAACCAATTTGAGTCGTTTGAAATCGGCGATTTGTCAAGTATGACGAAATTTGCGCGGTCACTATATGACAAACTGCATTCTGTAAGTGTAATAAAACCTTTTGAGGGCCAGACAAGAAATGCGCTCACTCAGTCAATGAAATCCTGTATACGGAGTTTGAATGCCTCATAAACTTATGTGCATGGGTCTGCACTTGCTCCATTTTTAGTTTTGTAAAGAGCGGTTTCAAATAAAAATAAATCCCAGCTTTTCACCTTCTTTTTACAGTCAAAACTTGTATTATTTATTTGTATTATTTATCGCTACCGCTGTTTTAAAACTCTAAATTACATTTGGCTTTTGTACGTTTTTTAAGAACTAATAATAATAATACTGTCATATAATATCTGAACTTGTGTAGGATGTTGTTCCAGAGTGCTCAACACTTATGGAGCAGATATAAAATAAATAAATTGAGGTTATAGACTTTTAAATATGATTCATTGTTTTATTGAACAGTACTGTTTCGTAACGTTTTACCCTCACTCATCAGACGTTACAATGAATGACCGTTGGAGAGTTTACACTGGTAATTTGAATATATTGTTGCTATGTTACACTAGGCGTTGCGGTTTTTGTGTAAAATTACAAAGTGTGTGTCTATTTCGGTGAGGGCACGGGCTTGCAAGTTCGTTTCTTTTGTTTAGGGTACATAGGTGTTTTTTACACATGCTTATGAATTTTTTATATAGGCATAGATTACATTTTTTACTATTGGTATTATACGGCTTTTAATTCTTAAGTATTTACCACTTTATGTTAAAGTTCTTATTTGAGTAGCATGTTCCAGGGTCTCAGTCAGTGGGGACAATCGAAAAGCGAGGGCGGCACGAGCGAGGTCTGCCCAAGAGCCTGGAACAGGCTATTATTTGAGTCTTTCAATGTCCATATGTGCTTTGATAATTCAGTTGCAACTACCGACGGAAGAATGAAAGCCCTTTAAATGAAAAATGCTTGCAAAATAATGTCAAATACCAAGCTACAGTAACATCCTGCACATCTACCGAGACCTACGTTGGCCTGGCTACAAACTTCAAAGAACGTTATAGAAACCACATGACCTCACTTAGACATTCTAGAAGACGGAACGAGACTAAATTATCAAAGCACATATGGACATTGAAAGACTCAAAAAAGAACTTTAACATAAAGTAGAAAATACTTAAGAAATGCAAGCCGTATAATACCAATAGTAAAAAATGTAATATAGTGTTTTACGTATATTATTCAAGTTTCTAAAACATTTTCATTTCTCCAGCCTCAGATTGCTCTTAATTTAATTGTTCTTCTTTTTCAAGGGATTTGAATCTCACTGTTCTTATTTTAAAAGGCTTAATAAAAAAGTGTATTAAAAACAAAAGGGAATTTATTTGATTCTTCTTGAAGGCACAACTTTCTATATTGTTATTTAATGCAATGTCTCTGTCACATATCATTACTCATTAGTTTATACTGATTTGGTGATATGCACATGACTTTTGTCATTCATAATCATATTGTTTGTTTTAATACTCTAGGACCGTTTGCACATTCGCACCCCAAGGGCGCAATAACGCTACTGGGGCCACAGGCCAAATAATTGATTACCCTCTGAAACTTATATATTTGATTTAGTGTCCTAATAATATTACCCACGAGTTAAATCTAATGACCTTAAACGGGTTCAATTTCAATTAACCTTTGAACGGGTTAGAGCGTGGAATTCGAATAACGCCTACACTTTTTTTTAATAAGAATCAGTAAAATTTTACTTAGGCTCGATGTTTTTAGTTTTTTCAGCAATTCAAGGATCAAAATGTTTTTATTTTGTTCTTATATACCATGCATATACGCCAAACTACGTAATTTCAATACAGTTGGTGACCGAGTACAAACCGCGAAGGGGATATAACAATATATGTACATTGTACAGCCCAGTATTAGTTACAGTTGGAGTTTATATAAATTAAAATAAGTAAGTTCAGTGCGAATCCTTGATGCGTTTTTACCATTGTTAGAATTTTTTTTTTAAGATTTTCATTTCAGCCTGTTAATAACTCCTATTTTTTCATTTTCACTCAAAACGATTCAGTTCACATTAAGAAACAATTTGCATGTTAAACTCTTAGTGAATCATTTGATAATTCCAGAAAAAGCTAATGATATCATAAAAACGTCATGAGCTGAGCCCACGCGCGCCCTAGAATGTTATTCTTGGTTATAATTAGTAAAACCAAAATAAATAAGTATAACAAAACAAAACAAAAAAAACAAATAAATAAAATAATAAGTTGCTTCCGCTTGCATAATTAAAAAAGTGGCATAAAACCATTTTAAAGTCATTTAATTTCTACTGATAAAAACAGCCATTTATGTTACCGGCAAAAATGCATCTTGGGATATTAACGCACACCTTCAATAAATATTGAGAATATTGATATTGTAGTCTAAATTAGAGTTACTGAATAAAACGTACTCTGGCCATGAGAGAATATTCGAGGCTTATATACTTAAACGGGAGCTATTTTTTAACGAATGCGCATTTTCAGTATAGATTATTGTTGGCAGTGCAATATTTGATTCTTGTTTTCAGGAAAAATGACAAACTTCCTGCTCCCGGTAAAAAATTAGCAATTAAATTATTTGTAGAAGGTTTTAACAAATTGTTAAAAACGATAAAAACTGTAAGCTATAACATCTGATTAAAGCTTATTCATTAGTCATTCTTATAAACGTATTTTAAGTAATTAAGTAATTGCTTTGTCCTTTTCATCTTAGGAATTATTTACATACACTTTTTGTTTGTGGCCTAGCGTCAACCCATCTGAAATAGTCAAAAACGTTTGTAAAAATGTTATGTTGTATAAGCTTTTTAATATTTTGGCGTTCTTTATATGAGTAAATCATTTTGTCATAAGTTACTAATGCTTAAATACAGATAAAATGGCACGTTTCTTAGTCATAAATCAACAATTAATCATTTTGTCCAGAGGAATGACATTGTTACTATTTTTGTCACCTTCATTTTTACGAGTTGAAAAACGTATATTTTGACATTGTTTTGAAAACTGTTATGATACACACAAAAACAAAAATAATAAACACAAAAAAACCCGTAATTATTAACCTTTTTAATGAGAGCAATGTTGGTATTCAAAAACTATTGGTGATACAAAAAAACACCAACGAGCAAGTCAACAATGCAGTGTAGCGCAAACAAATTGGTATCAATTCTATCTGTCATTTTAAGAAAAAAAAATCAAAGCTATTAGTCTTAAAGTTGCCACACTAAATTTAATTTTAACCGGGACTTGTATTGGGTATGGCAATTTACTCTGATAAGCGATGTTTTAAAAGGTGGACCGGTTTGAAGTAAAGTTTAACAGCAAATATGCACACACCCTGTTGCCAGGAGGAATCGAATGCATGGATTATAGGCGATCCAAAACGTACAATCAGTGTCTATACCGGTGAAACACCCTTCAACATCCCAAATCCAGACAGGTTAAACTAAGTAGACTGTCCGGCCTATAATTTAAACGAATCGGAAAAATAAATTTGCTGAAGATATTAATTGGAAAAAAACAGCCTCCGTACTGACCAAAGAATGACAAATACTGAACTAAAAGTTCTCAATCAAGGGGTTAAAAAAGATCCTTAAATTTGAATCGTGATTGTATCATTGTATTCATTAGAATTTTCAACATAAACTATAGTGATAGATGTCAGTGGCTTTAAGAGTGTCCAAGTTGCTAATCCGATAATCTACACTGATAAATGTATGTCACTACTGACAGTCATGGTGTACTCATTACAGCTATACTACTCGAGTTCCGAAAAATTATACATCAGCTTTATCGAGGCCGGCAGAGCAAACTAACGCTATGCGACGGCATTATTATTTTTATCTAATTTATAAAAACAGTTTTATATATATCTTTAATTATATACACTTTAACTCGAACCGTCCATAAATATAATACATATATATACCATCAAAAAAAGAGGTTGAAACCCCCAAAGGAATATTCACTGATTTAACTAACCATTTTGAAAAAAAAATCAAGAAATACCAGATGTTTGTTAAGACAAAAAATCTAAGAAACTAGGATAGAAAATTATCATTACCACGCTCATCAGTAAAATTATATTTTTAAAAGTTGGTCTCTGATTTCATTATTTTCAGCAAAGAAACATCATCTAAAAACAAGCTAAATATGTAATAGGTTTTTTGAATACTGCTGTAAAATAATTATTTAAGTAAAAAAACATTTTCTAATTAAAAGTATGGTGCCCAAACGAAACCGACTAACATTACACTTACTTTAAACTCCTTCTGAACTGAGCTACTTTACGTACTGCTTACGGGAAGATTTGCTGCCTGGGATTCAAACAAGGTGACTTTTATCCTCATCCGTTAGGCCTCTTCAGATGAGTCAACAGAATCTTTAGCTCAGCATAATTTATTTTTATAGTTGCATAAATATAATGGTTATGACAAGACATCCGGTAATAGATATTGTGGTAGCCATTACTGTAAAACCCTGCAATCAATCATTTTATGTCTCCAGACCATTCGAAACCAATGGACGCACCAGTGTAAATAGCCGGCTAGTACGTATTAACTGATAAGAGAATAAACAATTTTAGTCAGCAATTATGGGGTAAGTCTGGCAGTGGCAGAACTGACAAAATAAAATATAATTTAGAGTCCTAAATCCCGTACTTCAGACATTGGAGAATGTGCTCAACGTGAATAAAAAGAATAGCCCTTATTTTCTTTAATTTTTCATTTTAATGTCATTTCTATGACATTAACAACCTAAATTAAAAGAATTTGAAAAGAAAAATCAGAAAATGTACAGCGAAACTATTTATTTCTAATTAAGAAACAACTTGGCTCTAACAAAATTACTTAGTAAAAAAAATTATGGAAATTGATATGCAAACGATTTCATTAAATTTTTTGCCGGGTTTCGTTAAAAATATCATGAAAAATGTCATCTGCCTAAAGCGAAAACTAAAGGTAAATATAAAAATTTTTGTTTCCATAATTTAATTAATTAATTAATTAATCACTGCAGGAGAGCACATTATAACATAAAAGAGCACATTTACCAAAACCCAAACATCCTGTAGTTACCCTTGGCATAGAAAACGCAAAACCGCATTTTAAGCACGCACACACACACACAAAGCAAAATGAAATAAAAATATATTTTTCTTTACTAAGCAACTACGATAGAAGTCTCTCAAGCAACCTGAACTTTTATTCTCAGTGGGTTAGTCGCCACACCTAAAATTAGTAAAAAATCTGTGTGTACCAAGACAATATCATCGGACCAAAATATTTGAAGAATTGCTAGCCACGGTGGCAAATTTAGTACTAAAATTTTTTTAATGCAGGAATTCTAATCAATGCGATGGGATTGAGGAAATCCATTAAGGAATTTAAATAACTGGTTGTCTCGCCATGCCAACCATTTTACCACGCTTCAGAAAAGGGTCTTTGTCAGCTGATATTTGGTATTTAATACCATAAACTTCGTTTTAATCATAATATACTGAGCCCTAGTGTTTTTCAAAAAAATTAATAATGGCGACCTTGAATTAGAGATTGTCGACTCTATGTAAATATATTTGCTGTGGTGTTATATAATTACCACAAAGTGTTATACCTCATTAACTGTTTAATAAAACGTATTAACAGAAATCATTTTAAAACAAAAAACATAATCCATCTCTTGATTTTACAAACATGACCCTTTTTTACTCCGACCATACAAGCTGCCGGATAACAAAAAAAGACAAATTTTTATACAGAAACGCTATTTAGTGAACATATTGATAAACAGGTTTCTGATTTGGTTACTATTATGGTAAGTGTTTACCAGAAAACTTCTTTCAACAACACAATTGGGTGCTCTTCTTCTAAGATTGCAATCATAAAGCAAGGCCAGTTGGTTATGCATGGGCAAAGATTACATGACCTTAAGATTTTCGAGTTAGTTTTTTTTCATTATTGTTAAATATGCTACTGATATTATTCTCAACCATATACAGCTATCTTAAATATTACTATTATAGTATTGCTTTGATTCTCCTGAAATAATAAAATTTATATATAGTAACAAACAACAATGGTAACTACCAAGCATGAACCAACATCTTCTAGAAATGTAATTAAACAATATTTCAAAAAACATCAAGGGCTTATGACATGCAAATAGATTAAAAAAACCTTATATATAGTTATATAGTTTAAGACATCTATATCAAATTTGGAAACAAATACAGCTGGTTTGTTTGAAGAAGTGAGTTAAGAATAAGATTCACTTGCTCTTGTAACTTGTAACAAGCAAAAAGCAGTATATCTTGAGCTTTCATTATCAGTAGTAGTATTGCTAACTATACGTATGTGCCTGGATCACACGCGAAAATATCAAAGTGCTTGATACTGGTATACAAAGGCATAAACTAGTTTTGGACTCTTTAGCTATTGTTTGCATCATTGTATTAAAACTACGGGCATCACTAAAAACTTGAAAAAAAGTCCTTGGACCCACTGATTAGTTTAAAAACCTTGTTTATTTAAAAAATTACTAACTACTATAAATATTGGTTCCCTGATTGTTCATATGGTTGGCTTTTTAAAATTAGACTGTCAACAAAAATAGATATTTGGTAATATAAGCATGTTTTGCAGGTATATGTATAACTCATGAAACCAATTTTAAATTTTATATTTAAGAAGTAAAACATGTTATCCGTGCCTGGGAGAATTCTCGAGCAGGTGAAAATGCGTCTCGGGTTTTCACTGATCTGCTCTTGAATTCTCCCAAATGTTCCCCTCGGTTTTCAGCAGGCTATAAGTATAAAGGCACGAATAACCTCGGGCGAGGAGAGAGCAATGTGGGGGAGTCACATCTGATCTCGAAGCGATATAGAGTGTGCTGCTTTTAATACCTTTATGAAGGGAAGCAACACTTTTTTGAATTTATCCGTCCGGTACAAAACACAATTAAATAACAATTTAGAGGAAGATAAAATTTATTTCAAACTAGGCAATAATTTACGTGTTTTTAGTGAGACAACAAATTTCCAATACGTTTTCTTATATACCGCCGGAAGCTGTTACTTCTGTAGTATCTAACACTAAGTACAACATACTAGTCGTTTGTACCAAAACTTTAGAAACAAGTCGTATCGCATAAAAAAGTAGCATTTTAAGTTTGGGAAACCTGTGGCTCAAGTCATTTTCGTGCTTCATAGCTCTATGAAATCACACTTGCAGACCAATCAAAACGCACGTACGAAAAATATAAAAATTCAACTTGGTCACTTAAATTCACAAATAAAGTTTATCAAAATTTAGTCATAAGGCCTTTGATTTCATTTGAATTAGCTTTGTTGTTGACATTGAAACTGTAGCCATTGATCCGCTAATGAAATATTGAGAAATGAACTATAGTATAGCTTCTTTAAACTGAAGAGGCGAGTCAAATTTACATCACTGGTTCACCACTTTTCGGCTAAAAGTAAAATGCGGTTATGCTTTTTCCTGGCAGGTTTTGCTATTGACCACAACATCAACAAATAGTTCATTTTCATTTACATTTTTGCCAATTTACAATATAATACACTCTTACAATATACGTTACTTTATTCAACAAGGAGACTGATAAAACGTTTTAGTTTTCGAGCATGCAGAATAATTAACGTTTTATTTGTTTGGAAAAATTAAAAGCATTGAGTTCTTTTAAATTTGTAGGGATACTGTCCCTAAATTGGGTCGCCACTGATAGGCAATCGTTTGTTTACCGCAATTGGTGCGTATACTTTTGATTTAAACAGTTTTCTTTGGAAGGAGTATTTTGTATTGTGGCTATGAACACTACTAGGCAACGCTAAATCCTTTAGGAGTTTAGTGGCCCATGGTGCCGGCGCTTATCTCCCGTTTCTGTGGTGTTAAGCGGATGAGAGTCTTTGACTCTCAACCGCAAACGCTGGTACTCATTTACCTACCCCGGAAGGATGGAAAACTGAGTTGGTTTAGGCGGAAAAGAAGGTCACACAAATATTCGAATCTCGGCAAACTGCCGGGATCGAACCCGGGACCTTGTGGTTGCAAAGCAGAGATCTTACCAACTGCGTCAACCACGTCCTCCCTATGAACACTAGTGGTGTAGTGAAAAACGTTATCAAACACATAGGGCAAAAGGCCTTTGTGTCAAAGATACGTACATTTTAGAGTCTGTAATCGATAAACATTATTTACTGTGAAAATATATCTAATAGGTTTAATAAAGACAATGTATTTTCTGTTTGATACCCGTATGTTTGTGCAAAGAATGAATATAAGCCGGATGTAATGATTCTGCTTTGTTTGCGATTTGTTAATGTGAGTTTTGTAGGTGCTTCCCAAGGCTAAGAAGATAGCATAATAAATATAGGGAAATATGACTGCTGTAGCATAGTTGTTTAATTCATTTGGGAAAGTGTCAGAAAGTGTCTAACTTTTGCAAGGATACCAAATTACCATAGTTACGAGAGATTCTACTGCAGATATATGAAATGTGATGTTTTTAAAAAGGATACTGTTTCATATATATATATATATATAAATGAATGAGTGTTTCGAGAAATTCTACATACAGTGCTCGATACAATGCTGCAGAGCAATAAAATGAAATAAAATAAAAATTTACGAATTCTTTAAAACCTTGAATGATTCATGTTTACTCCTTCTGTCAAATATTCACTCACGTTGTAACTCCTGACGAGTGAGGGACTTCGGTCCTCACGAAGCAGTTCTGTAGAGCAAACATGAATCATCCAAGGTTTTAAAGTATTCGTAAATTTATATATATATATATATATGATATAAAGTAGTACAGGTGATGTTCACCGACGAATCCAAGATAGTGCTCAACAGTGAAGGAGCAAATAAATCAGTGGATGAGCTACTCAGTTTTTGAGCACATATGGATTTTAATACAAATCTATTTCGTAGACCAACACAAAGTTGGCCCACTCATCAGTTAATCTCCATATACACTGAAACATCGTTAAAGTTTCTTTAATAGACTTTAAGAGACTTTAACGATGTTTCAGTGTATATGGAGATTAACTGATGAGTGGGCCAACTTTGTGTTGGTCTACAAAACAGATTTGTATTAAAATTCATATGTGCTCAAAAACTGAGTAGCTCATCCATTGATTTATATCTATATATACACCATTTTCATTTTCACTGATTCTAATGTTAAGTTTTTGTTTCTGTTGTTTTTTAGGAGGATTTGATAATCATGAAATTTGTTTTTGAAAAGTTGGTTGATAATTTGTTTATGTCGCACCAGACTTTTATTTTTTTTTTCAATTCTGTGTTCATTAGTTGTTCAAGAGTCCTGAAGTCGTTCGCAGTAGCAAGTACGTTTGTAACATCAGCAAATATTCTAAACAACAAAGCATCTGAGCAATTTGGTAGATCACTTATATATATCAAAAATAATATTGGCCCGAGCGAGCTACCTTGTGGGATTTGTGTCGAAGAAACAGTATTCAACAACTGAACGTAAAATTATCCAAAAAATTATCTAGTATCCCTCTAATACCATATTGTTCCATTTTGGTTAATAACATGTTATGATATGCAGTGTAAAACGCTTTGGAGAAATCTAGAATAATCACTGTTATATCTATGCATGCATGGCATTTTTACGTAGAGTGTCGGCTATTTCTGTGATCGATTGTGCGGCAGAGTGATCTCTCCTAAAGCCAAATTGGTATTCATAAAGGATGCTATGCTTCTCAAGGTAGTTCACAAGCTGTTTACAAACAAGTTTTTCTGAAGTTTGATTAGTGCCGAAAGTGTTCAAATCGGGCAATAGTTATATATCAATCTCCTCCCCCCCTTTATCTAATGGAGTTACGTTTGAAGTCTTGAAGTTGAAAACAATTGTTAATGGTTCGTGTATATAGTTGGCAGCTAACTTAATACATTTTCTGAAGACCCCTATACCATAAATTAAAGAAAAATATTACAAGAGGTGAATGACAACACTCCAACATGAGTTTCATGTATAAAATATTGTTTGTCCTTTTAGAAACCAAATGAAAAAAAAAACGACAACAACAAAGAACAGTTTTACTTAGTACTTAGTGATGGTATTATACCTTGTATCGTCGGTAAAAATTTTTTTATTTAATTACACTATACAGTCAATACTAAAGAACAAAAAGCCAAGGCTAACGTGCGCTACTCGGCGGCGGCCAGAAACCAATGTTATATGTCGTCTAATACCTGCAATACTATATTCGATTTTTGCATCCGATTAACCAGGCCCAGGAGGCAATAACAATTTTTTTTTCTGAAAGTCACATCACAGAATCAAAGGTTGGTGTAAAATAAATAAACACTTTCTTCCTCACCGTCCTCACCGTCCTCCTAATGAGGACGCTTGAATGAATTACAAAGACGCAGCCCTACCAGATCAGGCCAAAGCATCTGAGGCGCTCTCATCCCACCCACATACAAAACAAATATATACCACATACACTTACCGCTATAATATCCATATATTACCGCGGCAGCACCACTTAGTCAGATGAAATAAGCAGAAAGAAGAAATATAGGGAAATAGGGCATCAGAGACTGCAAATAATTTGAAAACACGCACATATGCTTATACCCGAGCCTCAAACCTGTAGTGGTGGCGGACAAGATGTCATTATGTATATGATAACCGCTCAATAGCAATGGTTGACTAGCAATGGTTAAATGTAGAAACAAGCTCTTTTGGGTGAGTCATGATTTATGGTGAAAAAACAATTTCTTTCTTATAGTCGCATGTTTACAACAAAACTAATTGCGCGTATTTTTCCAGAAAGACGAATCATTCGACTGAGAAGAAATATTCGCCTAGATGTAAAAACGGAGGAAAATTCTAAGAGGAAGCAGTTAACAGACCAACTTTTAAATGTTTGTTTAGTGCGTCTTTTCGAAGCACTAAACAGAATTATTCATTAAAGATGAATAATTCGCCTACATAGATACAAGATGAATTCACAAAAAAGACGAATTATAAACGCAAGTTTTTTGACCAAGCAAAGAAACTTTGTATCCTCATCACAGGAATTAAGATGGCGCCTGTTATGTTGGGAACAGATTAAAAATAACTAAAACTCTTCCCAGCAATGGTTAAAATAGCACAAATGGGTTCTCCTTTTAGTTTTTTATAGTTGTAATCAACAATACAAACACTGAGTTTAAAGCCTAATATTACTGAAATTTGAAAAAAATTATTAAGTTTTGTTCGATGCTGTTTGGAAGGAAGAGGAGGAAGAGTAGGTGATTCCTTTGCAAATGTGATAAGGATGAAATTTGAGGATATAAGAGGGTTATTAGCTGGGATCTAATCTGAAATATAAAATCAGTTTTGGCTTCATATTGGGCATGAAAAGTATTTCAGTTGATCCTACAAAATCATTTTTTGAAGTTTCCGTTTCCTTGCTTGCAGCTGGAATTAAAAAAAATATTTGAAATTTTTTTAGTTTTTTGAAATTATTGTCTTCTCCTAATAAACAGCGAAAACGTGAAGACAGTCTCTCGCCGCCGCCTCCGGCAAGAAATCAGAAAAAAAAATCCTTTTGATAAAACTTATTGACATCTGTGCTAAGAATTCTTCTGAGATGAATAATATGGATATCCATTATATATATATAACACAAATTTTATTACCTAGATACATAGAAAATAAAATTTTGGTTGAAAGCAATCCGTGGCAACTAGTTATACACAAAATCAATATTGACAGTTAAAAATTATTTTCTCGAAACAGACAAAGAAATCCCTGCCTTACCTTGAGTTCCAAAGCCATAGGTAGAGCCAACGAGTTGTTCATTTTTGCTAGTTGTGGTTTCCAGGTTTCGGAAGATTTATTCAGATGTCATGTATACGAAAACCAAAAATCCGAAAACCCAAAGTGTCGGACAGCAATCTCCCTGTGTACATTAGTTACTTTTTCCTGTGCCCAAAACATACGAACTCGCAACCTGTGACTGTGCGTAAATAAAAAGTATAAATATGCGTCAAAACGGAAAATGTCATATATCCGACCGAGACGCTAAACGCCACGATGTCGGATAACAAACAGGAAAGCTACGAACTCAATGAGGCTTATGTTGATTTTGCTTCTAGATATATACGAAGTTTAAGCTATGTAGTCTTTAACAGCATCCTGCAATAATTGTCTGCGACTAAGTTTCCCTGAATCAAAGATATTAGATCTGTCGGTGACAGGATTGAATTGGCGCCAGCAATAAAAAATTACTTCCTGTTTTTTTTTCTTTTAAAATACAATCATTTTTTTTAAATAGTTTAAGAATCTTTCTATACTATTATTTGGTAGATTAAGTCCCATCATTGCAAACAGAAATCCACTTTTTTCATTTAATTTATGATATCATTAAGGCCAAACATCTAGTCACAGTTCTAATTTATGATTAATTAAGCATTAAAGTCACATTGCGTCTTAGGAAGGCACATAATGAAACAGACGCCTTTTTACCGAGAGAAGGAAACAAAAAACAAAACAAGCGAACAAACAGGTGAAATGAAATTATTTTAGAAAGCTGGAATACTTTTTCTTAAAAGTCTACCTTTTTCTTTGATTCATCTGTCTTTGAGACCAACCCTTGTACTCGGTCAATTTTATTGCAGCTTTTTATGTTAATATAGCAAAGACATTGTGAAATACTTTTCAAATTGTTAGAGAAAAACACACAAAGGGCTCTTACCTTAAGTGATGCTCCGATGAATGAAAATTATTTTGAGGTTGTCGACAGATACCAACTGCGGAATCAAAATTAAACCTCACCGCGGAAAAAGATGTGACATCCCACATTTTCCTACAAATATTTTGAGCAAAAAATTACAATGCCAATTAAAAAACTTAAAGATTTATTTGCTTAAGACAACGTGATTGATATTTACTAGTTTCTTATTTGTTTAATGACGTCAATAATTTGTTTTTCTTTCATAATTAAACTCATAATGCAAAACGGATGTCTTACATAACAGCTGAAGTGGTTTTGTCTGAGCGCTCTCTGGTCTGAGCGCGCGTGCGTTCAGGTTAAAAAGCAACTTTCCCGCCTTTCTTTGTGAATGGCGCGAAAATTGGTGCGCCGCGCGCGCTCTCATTCGTGACGAATCACGAAGCAGGTCCAATGGTTGCACTGGCCGTTGCATTGACGCTCATTTTTGGTCAGGGCCACACAACTTGAAGCGACAATGTTTTTGAGGTAGCAGAAAGAAAATGGCAGCTGCCTTGTTCAACCTTTCCTTTTCTTCCTTTTTTATATATTTTAACGTAACAATAACTACTGCGATTTGCAATTTGATTTTCGGTCGAATTTTACGGTGATTTACGGTGTACAAAACTACAAATCCCTTTAAAAAGCATCTTTATTTTGAAAATCTATTTCGTTGACGTATGCTCAAAAGGCTGAAGAATTTACAATATGAAGCCAATGCTATGTACAGTGGAACCTCGATTTAACGAACCCTCGATTTCACGAATTCCTCGATATAACGAACGATATCCTATGTCCCAGCCAAAGTTATTTAACAAATAAAGAAGCCTCGCCTGTGATCTGTTCTGTTGTAAAGCACGCAGGAAGCGGATAGAGCACGAAAG
>JAOBAY020129002.1:0-15919 GCA_025331085.2 Zoanthus sociatus | reverse complement strand
CCCCCCCCCCCCCCCCCCCCCCCCCCCCCCCCCCCCACAACAACTAAAAACGTATTTCCTGGGTTTTAAACTCAATTTGAAACAAAATCAGAGTGCCTTAAACGGCCCCTCCCCTTGCTACGGCCCTTTATGAAAAAGCTCACTTGATAAGGCCTCAAGAAAACATAATTGGCATTGTACTTTTAAGTAAGCACAAACATTTGTTTTCGTAAAGCTATAAAAAATTCTACGCGCAAGGAGGTGTGGTGAAAAGAATAAACAAAATTGCTAGTTGTTTATTAGCTTGCTAGGACGTATAACATTGAATTTTAAGTGTGTTATTTTAGCGAAAAGACAATTTCTTTTTGAACGTCGCGTTCGTTCGTTTTGGCGGGAATTTTTCTCGCCTTGGCCGGCTTGCCGCGTAGTATTTCGTTCGTTATGCGGGATCACTATAAATTGACCATCTAGATCAGGTCTTTGCATTAACGCAACAACAAAAGATTACTAACCCATTGTTGTTTAGAGTTATAAAGACAGCCCTGCAGAGTTCAAAGAAGAATGGCTAATCAGTGTTTTGAAAAAATACTTTGTCCAGTTGCAAGGTCAAGGCAAAATTCTTTTGTTCTGGTTTTCTTCTATTTGTAGTCTTTCGTCCATCTGCTCATTTTAATCACTAAATGCTTTGTATAATCCAGCAACAGTCAAGGTCATGGGGCAATAAGGAAAGACAGATATCGAGCCAGTTTCTTTTAAAGCCTGATGACACTTCGTCATGCATGGAAAAAGTCGGAGTTAAAAACTATCCGTTTAAGGTAGGCCGTTTAGCACACTGCACTTAATCTCACAATTTACTTGAATTTCTATTTTTTTTTTTTAGATTTTTTTTTAATTATCTAGATATACAGTATTTTCAGTGTATGCGAAAACCACTTGGAAAACGTTTTGTATGGATTTTTGCTTAAAATTCGAATATGTAAATTCTACTTTTTTTATGTGTTCTTGCTCAAAACAACAGAAAGCCAGTTAATGAACAAATGGACTTGAGAAGGAGAATCAATTTTTCAAATATCCACAAGTAAAGAATTAAAGTGTCAAAAAAGAGTTTTGGAATAGTCGAAACATAAAGTAAATAGAGGATGTTACACGGTGGCGAGAAGATATGAATTTTATGTTAATTTTGCCACGAGAACATAAAATTCATATCTTCGAGCCAACGTGTAATGTTCTTTTTATTATATGGAGACAAAATATTGAATATTTCCGACTTTATTGTGTTTCAAAGTAGTCAAGTTTTACAAATACGGCTGGGCTTTATAGCAATTATAACAGGCGTCAAGATATTCTTTAAAAACTTTTATGTTGTACAAGGTTTTCTTCTTCGTGTTCTCGTTTTCAAGTTTTTCTGTAAACTCTTTAGCTTCTTCGTCGCTGATAGAAGCAAACCTGCTCGCCATGCTTTTATTCTAAACAACAAACGCGAAGCGAAAACCCAATTCAACAAAAGCAAAAGGCGGGAATTGTGACGTCATTGAACGATACGACACTCACAAAGGTGACATATGGAAAATACGCCACTCGGGTGCCGGATGAAGTGGCGTATGGAATAGTACGAGTGGTTTAGTTCCCAGTAAAACACTCTCCTACCTATAATAAATACTTATATCCACTTTTTGCCGCGGTATAACCAATGAAGTTATGGATGATTATCGCAGCAACCACAGAACAAAAATTATATGGAAAAAAATAACTTTCATGCTTTAAGGAGGGTCGAACACATAACTTTTCGGGTGCAGTATTCTTGTATACCGACTGAAGGCGCCTGCATATTCGGGAAATAGATATTCATGAATTGATTTCGTCTCCTCACAGATTGAGCGCAGTTTTTTTTTTGAAACATATTTTAATACGTTTGAATGATTAAACTTCAAAAATATAGGAACTTAAAAAAGAGTAAATAAATGCAATGCCAGCTTGACAACAATGCATGGTTGTTGCGAATTTGTGTGCAATGATCTACGGAGAGAATGAAAGTTAAAAGTTATGAAGTGTATGTTAGTAACGCCAGCAGCCAGTCTCTGAAAACCAAACGTTGTCATGTATTGACAGAAAAATACCAAGCAAATGTTCCGAGTACTGCTTAAAGTTTGAAATCGGAGTTTTCTTGCTTTTTGACACATGTTAATCAAGCCCGTCGCAGACCTTCTCATTAAGATCAACGAGTTCCTGTATACTGAACTAAATAATAACTCGATTGCATTTGGAAATTTCTTATATGAAACTAATTTGAATCATAGTTTTACCGAAATTCAAACTGGCATGACTTTTCTGTTGTAGGTCAGTTATTTTGATTTTTACATAATAGTTTAAACATTAGTAATGTAACGAGCATATTCAAACTAGTAAACAAGAACAGATTTGGATTTTACTACTAACATGTTTTGGGGGTACAACTTTCATCGCCATTGTGTTATTATTACGCCTGTTAGCTTGGGGATGGACGAGATGGAGGGATAGGGAAGTGGAGGGGGTTAAGCAAAAACGAGGGAGGGTGGGAGCAGTTCACCCCCCCCCCCCCAGGGGAACTTTATTTTCCTTTATTTTTTGCGTTTGTTGGGCTTTTTTCTTGTTTGCTTTAAAGGTATTAAAGGCAACATTTTGTGTAGGGGTGAAACAAAACATCCAACTAGAAATCCTGTTTGCATACGGAAGACCCCTGGGAAGGTGTGCTTACCATGAATTTATCCTGAACTTGGAATAAAGTAAGCTATGTGTAAGGTAAAGGACCAGCAACTCATGTCATTCTTTATGAAATTTTTCGTTCATTACGAACATCATTAGATCAAACGAATCTAAAACAACAAAAAATACAACCCTTTTATACAGTGTGCTTCTACACCACTAGACACATATTAATACATTGACTAAAGAGTGATTAGAAATTGATCAAAGTGATCAACAAGTGATCAGCAAATGATTAACAAGTGATCAGCAAATGATTAACAAGTGATCAGCAAATGATTAACAAGTGATCAGCAAATGATCAAAAAGTGATCAGCAAATGATCAACAAGTGATCAGCAAATGATCAACAAGTGATCAGCAAATGATCAAAAAGTGATCAGCAAAAGATCAACAAGTGATCAGCAAATGATCAACAAGTAACCAGCAAATTATCAACAGTGATCAACAAATGATCAGGAAGTGACCAACAAATGATCAACAAGTGATCAGCAAATGATCAACAAGTAATCAGCAAATGATCAACAAGTGATGAGCAAATGATCAGCAAATGATCAACAAGTGACCAACAAATGATCAACAAGTGATCAGCAAATGATCAACAAGTGATCAGCAAATTATCCACAAATGATCAAAAAGTGATCAACAAGTGCCATCTACATCAAGACCTTCATATAGTTAACTTATTCCCTCTGGACGTTTTTGAGGTTTCTGAACTTGCCTTCCATCCTTCCCTGAATATAAGTTCAAATTTCAGAAAAACATGCCATCAAAATGCTGCTGCTATGGCAACACCCGAACCATAACCCAAATTCTACTACATTACTAAATTGTTAGATAAATTTGATGAACAGTACTGCAATATGAAAAGGTTATCTTAAATTGTGTGAAATTATAAACTAATTGAAGTTGGCGCGTCATCAAAAGCCATCTCCCCATGTGGAATAGGGTAAATCTTGGAGTTTAGCTCCAATCTGATCTGAAATGGGACTACCACATCAAACAAATCACAGGAAAAGCAAATCGCTCGCTAGCATTCCTGAGAAGAAACCTCTCAAGATGTCCAGAACAGACTAAGGAAAGAGCGTATGTTGCCCTAGTAAGGCCACATGTGGAATTCGCATCAGCTGTGTGGGATCCACATTTAAAGAAAGATATTAAAGAAGTAGAAACCATCCAGAGTCAAGCAGCTAGATTTGCTAAGGGAGTTTACAAGAGGGAGGATGGCATCGTGACACAGTTGCTGAATGAATTAGAATGGCCTTCCTTAGAAACTAGAAGGAAATGTCACCGTATGGAACTACTGCATGCATCTCTAAATAGCGAAAACTCAGGGATTACAATTCCAGCATACCTAAGCTAAGGATACCTCCACACCGATATGATACAAGATCACAGGCAACGATCATTAACCCAGCCACCCAAGGGGACATATATAAAAACAGCTTCTTCCCTAAGAACCATAACCGAATATTTAACAATTATTCCAAGAGCGCGCGTTGGATATGAAATGGTAAATAGCCAAAGAGGCGCGTAGTGCCAAGTTGGCTATAATCATCTCATATCCAACAAGCACGAATGGAATAGTTGTTTTATTAAATTTAATAAATTCCATCATACCTAAGGATAACTAAGATTTCTTACGATATTCTTTTGAATACCTGAGATGTTTATAGACGTGCGGCGTCATTTGTCCATGATTATGTGCTTATTTGTTGGCTAAACCAACCGACATTATAAAGACACACTGAAGATGGGTATTTTAGCCACTAAAAAGGTTTGTTGTAAAATTTAAATTTGTTTTCGTTACTTTGATTTCGGAAAAAAGTTTGGGAAAGTTTCCGTACTGGTGCATTTTTGTAATAATTATGCATGCAAACTAACCCTGACCGAAACTAATTTACTAAACTATCAAACGCAATGAACTGCAATAAGTATGCGTCAGTAATATAAGAAAATTAGGCCAAACTTTGATTCCAATAATTCTTTTATGTTAAGTGTTATAAATTCATTTTCCGGTAGTAATATCACAACGTGAAAGAGTGCTACAAATTTTTGCTCGAATACCTACAACACGAATATTATTTTTTGTTTGTGCTCACCCGTTGGAGCGCCTATCCATAATCCGGCAAACAGTTTACTTCTAAAGAATTACAACTTAAATAGATTGTTATTTGTAATGTTAGCTGGACGTTCCATGACAGATATTGCTAATACTATACATTTGAAAAACTGCCCTCTTTAAAGGAGTTATCTTAATATTGAGTACCATTTTCTTATGGCATGGTAAAGGCGGGGCCGTAGCAAGGGGAGGGGCCGGGGGGGCCTGTGCCCCCCAGTTTTTATCCCTACCTTTGTCAGTACTATTGCTTCACAGAATGTTTGAAAAAAAGGGGAATTATTTCACTATTTTAAGGCACTCTGACTTTGTTTCAAATGGAGTTTAAAACCCAGGAAATACGTTTTCAGATAAACTAATTTTCAAACTTTCCCAGGGAGCATGTCTCCGGGCCCTCTAGAAGGCATGTGTTTTCGATGCTCGGTTGTGCCCCTCCAGTTTTTCGATGCTTGCTACGGTCCTGAAAGGAGGGCAGCAGATTTGTAAATGTAGTTTGGCTTCAGAATTGTTTTCAGCTCTCCTTATGGATCTAATTTTTCAACATGTCAACATTATGCGCTAATTTAAGATTTTAAACTAGTTATTTC
The DNA here is from genome assembly GCA_025331085.2 of Zoanthus sociatus. Classification (NCBI taxonomy): domain Eukaryota; kingdom Metazoa; phylum Cnidaria; class Anthozoa; order Zoantharia; family Zoanthidae; genus Zoanthus; species Zoanthus sociatus. The sequence continues at coordinate 10,493 of JAOBAY020129002.1, read as the reverse complement.
TAAGAAAAAGTTAGTGCTGCGAGTATACTATTTTGTTACAGTAACAATACTGTTCTTTTTTTGGCATTTAATGTATTTGGATTTGAACCGCTGATCGCATGTACCGAAATGGCAAGTGACATCCTTGAATCGACTCTCGATACAGTATGGACTTCAAGCGCTGATGGTATGTATCGCATGTTTGTATCGCATGTTTGTATCGCGTGTTCGAATAGGAGGCCACTCGCTTCATTCGCAGCAAAAATTCTATTTGCCCAGAAACACAAATGAAAAATTTGAATAATTTGTCCTAGCGTAAAACTTTGGCATCTAGTTTAAAACAATGCCCATATGCATTGTCAGCTACTGTCACTTTGAAAAATATGATTGACAAAGCTAAAAACTTCCACAAACATTAGTTATTAAGCTTTTACGAAAATTTACCCTTTGGGAAAGCTTAACATCTGAGTGAGGACAACCAATCAGAAATCGTAAAAGTAATCTATTGAAATTCAAATAAGAAAACGCTGATGTCCAAATTAACAATAGCATTCTGCCCTATGGTCAAAAAACGCGTCACCAGGAGTCGCTCTTCCTGAGTTGTTCTTCATTTGGAACAAGTTTAATGGAACCATAACCAATTTATAAAGTTGCACGCAGTTTAGGTATCCTGCTGATGAACAAGTAACTGTTTTGCTATTTATTTTCATTAACATATATACTTATGTCTGTTCATGCAGGTATTTATTGTAAATATCGTAAGTATTTCCATATAGGATTTAATGAAACCAAAACTAATTGTAGAATTGCACGCAATTCAGGTATCCTGCTGATGAACAGTAACTGTTTTGTTATTCATTTTCGGCAACAACATCTGCTTTGTTTCCCGAGACTTCTCAATGTTTCCCTCATGAGCAGTCGTTAACTGTATAATATTTGATGCTTATCTCCAGTTACAAAGTTTCCAGCATTCGAGCCTTTTATTCATACGTTGTGTTTTTCACGCATGCGCGTTTCTTTCGATGTTGTTGCATGCGCAGTAAGTAATCAAAAGTTTCATTGAGGCCGACTTACAGATACCAAAATTAATCTTATCCCACTTCAGTCCTTCTGATTTTCTTAGTTCTTTTTCTTTTCAAACAAATAACCCAAGTTTAAAAAACAATCAAAGAATTAAAGTCGATTGTTTGTGCACCTAGTGTAATGATAAGGCAAAATGAACTTAAACTTTGACTTACATGCAATGTCTTCTTAACAGTCATTGTACTCATAAACATTAAACAAAAACAAATACATTAAAGAGTCTAACAACTTATATTTGCCACAGAGTTTAGCAATTTTAAGGTCTTTTGAAATTGGGACCCTTTCGGGCTCTAGGGCTCTGAAAGCTCTCCACCGTTTTCTATAGCAACCTGAATGGGGCCGCCATCTTGCATTTGATACAAAACGTTTTCTATATTTTGTTTGAACAAACAAACAAGGCTACCCAAGCGATGATGCGGACAGGGAACCCAAACGAGAGAACCATGGAAAGATTTTTTTTTTACCAAAACTGCTGTAATAGTAATATTCATATTTCATGTAAAGCTTAGAAAGTGATCAAATGTGCCAAAATGTACAAGAATTTCTCGAAAACTGCACATTTTTTAGAAGTTGATCAAAATTTAAAAATGTGCTCAAAATCAAAAAAGTTGCTCAAAAGCGAAAAAGTTGCTCAAAAAACGCAAAAAACTGTGGGATACATAATTTGTCGAGTCCACGACAAAAACTGAAAAAGACTGGGCTCACCAGAGGTAGCCCAGTAATTACACAAGTCAAGCTTTTGATTTTCTGGTAGAAATGGCGAAAGCCTCGGTTTTCATTTCACAATACTTGCGTTCTTTATTCTCTCTTTCTATATATATATTCATCAAGGTCACATTTGGACGTTTGCTTTTTAAAATCAGTAAAACATCCGCTTCTTAAGTTTTGTTTATGAGTCCCAACTAGAAACTAATAAAATCATTTTAAGTTTTTCAATTTATTACCATAACAACAAAATTGGATTTTGGAACACTACCGCCGGAATTGATTTTCTAACTGGAATGAAACACTTAACTTTTTTAAAAGGTCGGCAAAGTTTTGATGGAGACCTAAATCATAAGTTTATAATGATTTCCGTCAATGTGAGTTTATATATGTATAAAAAAAGTTTTTCATTACAGGTAATTGAAAATGTTGAAAGCAAGAACTTTCACAAGTTATATTATATATAACTTGTGAAAGGTCTAAACCTTTCTTTCTTGCTTTTAACATACGATTTGTGCGTTATTTATGTCTTTATTTAGTGATGCAGTATTTTTAAAGTCCGCACATTTTCAATGAACTGTCTTCTTTAGAAATTATAGCGACCAAATTAATGTTTTTAAGTTCGCTATATATTCACTTTCGGTCATAACCAAACCACTACTGTCGGACTTTTTATATATGATAAAGCAACTGCAGTGGACTAATTCAAAATGTTTATACCGTTTTAAATCTATGGTTTACCAGTAGATAAATAAATGTTTTCACATATAATATACATATATATAGATTTTCTTATATTTTTTAAAAAAATACACGACTTAATTGTTAGTTGCATGTCTACAAAAGGTCTATTCCGGAACAGTTGCAGACACCAAAATTTCGCATCTTTTTGTACTACCAGATTCTTTGCGGAGGCTCGCAGCTCTAACAGTTTCTTCGAGTCAAGATGTAGATGACGTTCTTTACAATAAGGCGAGCGAGGAACTAAAACTTGACATTACGTACTGAAAATGCTCCGTGCCTCATGAATAAAAAGTAAAATTATCTTGCTTGACAACAAGCGATTGTCTTGAGAAAATGTTAGGCCTTTAACCCACTGCCCGAAACCGCTGTTTTTTTCGTGACTTTTCTAGCGCTTGCTGTGTTTACCGGATTATAACCGATTAAAGCGACTCTAATCTTCTTTTCATGTGTTTTGTAGATGTCTCGTGGTGAGCAAAAATTTCTGTCGTAAGAAATGTTGAATAAATTTTGAATTTTAACTGGCAACATATTAAGAAGCCCTTGGTGATGTAAATTTAATCTTACTAAAAGTCTATCGTGTTGAGATAGAAACTCAAAGAAACAGGTGTTACAAAAAGTGTTTTCAGACGACTTTTGAGATTAAAACAGTAAGTTATCCCCTCGATCGTAGAATCAATGAAAGCCGACGAAAAATATGCAATAGTAGATTTGTTGATGTCGATCGTTTTTTCATTTATACATTCAGTTCTGTTTGTATTTTGTCTTGTTTGTAAAAAGAGACCGTTTTCTTCCGACGACAAATGTAATTTTTCATTTTGCGGTCGAACTAAATGTCACATTTACAAAATTAAGGCCTGGAGTGGTCATTTCCATCTGATTTGATCCTAACCCAGACAAATATAAAACTTTAACTCTTAGAATGACATCAAGAATCTTTCTGATAATTATGTCTGAGAATTTCAACATTTTATCTACTAACGATTTAAATTGGTGCTAGGCTTACCTTCGCCATTTTAGATGATCGAAAGTCCTCCATGACTGACCAAATTTTTGGTCGATACTTTTGCCATAGCGAAGAGCTTGAAGTTTCATTATGGACCATGTCATCATCACTGCAGTTTTCCTCGTCAGATAAATCTGCGCCCTCAAAAACCTTCAAGTTCTCCTGAGCTTCGCGGTGTTGCGTATAATGTGCCCAGCAACATGGCTCCATTTGCTTTTCATCAATTCCCCAAAATGCTAGTTCTTCCTCAAACATAGGACCACAAACATCGTTTGGAGTGTGGAGTTTACCAGTGCGGTAATAATTTATTATTTGGGCAAAAACTCCCGGGTGTCGATCAAAGAAAAACTCTTGCTTTGCTGGGTCATAATCGGGGTTGTTTGCAGTACTTTCAGTACACCAGGCTAAGCGAGTGTCAGGAAAGTTACGTAGTGTGCTTCTAAAAGTTTCGTGTCTAACTCCTCCACAATTTACTATAATTCTGTCCCTTCCACTCGTTGTTCCGCTTCCGTCAGTTTCATTCATCCTTTAGAAGATTTCCTTTTTTGCCATGTCCTGTTTGGCAATAAGAAATTCTACTTTGAATGAAAAATGATATTACTTTTGTTTCTGAAATCTCTATCGGATACTATGTATTCGTTGATTTCAAAGAGCATTTAAGCCACTCTTTTTATCATAGTTTTTTTTTTTCAAAAGAGCTACAAAAATAATTCACAATCATCTGGAAATATGAAACGAGCAAGCTGCGTTTCGATCTAATTTCGTGTTGAATTTTGCTGTTTGCGGTTGATTGCTCTAACAGGAATCATGGCGCAGTAGAGCATCGTTAATGTTTTGCTGGCGTTGCCGAGGAGAACATGAGATATCCATTCACTGGACAGGGAGAATAAATTGTGTGCTATAACAAAACTTTCAGCTGTGCGTATATCTTGCACCTGCTAAGAATATGAATATTTATTAGGTTGGGCAATTGAATATGACGGGCAATTGAAAAACGAATTGTGTCAGCCAGTCGACATTTAAGTAGTAAAAGGTTTTCTCCTACCGGCACAAACCAAACGCATCTTTAAATTTAGTTTTTAAACTATTTTTACATTTATTTGATTATTTTATAAAACGTCTCAAATTTCATATTTTTACCAGTAAAAACAAACAACCGCTAAATTTTTAATAGCTTTTCAAAAACATTTTTACAGTTTATTTGTTACCAAAATTAAACCACATTTCCAGTGTCTTTTTACAAAGAGCAAGGAAGAAAATTTCTTTGGTTTCAAGACCATCTCGTTTAAAGGAATACTTGCACTTCGAGGATATTGGGCTAGATATATATGAATTCAAAACGAAATTCTTGTTTTATTTTTACGAAGAAAATCGTGTTTATCTTGGAGAGTCTGTGACAACTCAGTAGGTGACGTCATGTATTTTTATTACTTTTAAATGCAAAGTCTCTTAAGAGGTTACTTTGTTAATCATCATTTTGAATTAATAATAGCATAAAGTGGAACAAAATGAATAGGCCTAGAGACAAAATACGGTCTACCTTGATTTAGCGGATACAGAAAAGTAACGCTATCAGTTTGTTTAAGATGGTGATGGAGGATTGTCGTTATATACGCACGTTGTAAGGGAATTGCAATATACAGCCATTGCGTATGCAAATGATGACAGCTACTGATCTACTTTACATAGGTCTCATTACACAAACCGACCATATAGTCAAACAAGCTGTTGCTTTATTACTCCTTAAATATATACAAACATACCTTTTTAGTTATTTTTTTCATCAGAAATACTTATTGCGTCGAGTTGGCGAGCAGCTAAAATAGCTTGTTTAACCGCTTAAGAATGCATTTAATGATCATCACCGTAAGTAAATTCAGTAAAATCCTGCCCAAATCCTGCATAAATCCTGCCTACATGCTATCCAAACGCTGCCTAAATGATGCTTAAATCCTGCCTAATGCTCTCTAAATCCTTAACTGCTTCTGAATACTCGCCAAACATGAAAAAGTAATAAAAAATCTATTGCGAGCCTCGGAAATAAAGCTAGTCAGTTTGAAAATAAATTGTTCAAACTGTTTAAAAAAAAGTTAAAGATTTCAAAGGTATTGTATAAAATTCAACATAAAAAAATTATATTTTTTTTGTAGCAATTACAATTAAGAGTTGAAAACAAATTAGGGCTGACATTTCAGTTAAAAAAAGGCACAAAATCAATTTATCGTGGTGAATTATGACGTTCATATTGCATGTTGTAACACCAGTAACGTGCACACTTACGGTGATGATCATAAATTAGTGGAGCTAACGTCTCCAACAATATAAAACTAGTCGTTGCGTTTCTCTGGCAAAAATCTAAAGGTTGAAATTTCACCTTCTAACCCCCCCGGGGGGGGGGTACTCCCTATATTGGTATGATAGGGATGATCGGTCGTATTTTTTAGGGGTCAAAATTGGCAATTTGGTATTTTTTGGGGGTTTTCAGAGAAAAATCGAAGTTATTTTAATGAAACAGTATTTTTCAGGGGTGCAAAAACGAAGCAACGAAATAATTTTTTGGTTTCGTCCTGTTTTAGTATTTTTTAGGGATCATTTTTTGCAATGAGGTATTTTTTAGGGATGAAAACTTTTATGCTTTGGTGTTTTTTTAGGGTATTTTTTCATATTCTCCGACGATCATCCTTATCTTTTTTACCCCAAAGTTAACAGGTTAACAGTCCAAACGTCAGCTCCTTACACTACTTACAGTGATGATCTTAAACATTTCAACCTTGAGTTGTATAAATTACACGTTGTGTTTAGTTCAGTTCAGGTTAACACTCCAAGCGTCAGCCCCTTACACTACTTACGGTGATGATCAGAAACATTTCTACCTTGAGTTATCTAAGTTACGCGTTATATGTGTTTATTTCAAAAAAATGATAAAAACCTCTACTACTTACACAGTTACTTTGCTGTGCTGTACGAAGTTACGTTTTAAATGATCTTGAAACTTTCTTTTGGTGACAATTTAATGTTGTCAGTACAAAAATGATAGTTTGAGTTACAAAGGTAGTTTTTCTATCAAAATATCAAAAATTACAAAAAGAATAGATTCATGGAAAGTTGCTATCAAGAAAAGCAAAAAGTTTAGTGACTATTTTTTTGGATCTAGGAAAAAGTTTGTGAATTAATGGAACATAACATCTTGATCAGCACTTTGTCAAAATGCATAGTGTTTGGAAGCAAACTTGAACGGTTCAAAAGCTACTTACAGGGGAGAAACTAAAATGTGTCCTGCGGCAGCGGTGCCTTGTCTGAATGTCGTTTACCCGGGAGGGGGGGGGGGTACTTTGGGGTAAAAAGGATAGGGAAATGTGAAAAAATACCCTAAAAGATACCAAAGCGTAAAAATATTTGACCCTAAAAAATACCTCCTAGCAAAAATGATCCGTAAAAAAATACTAAAACAGGAGGAAATGGCTTGACCGTTTTGTATTTGCAACCCTAAAAGATACCGTTTCAATAAAATAACTTCGATTTTTCTCCGAAAACCCCTAAAAAATACCAATTTGCCAATTTTGACACCTAAAAAATACGACGATCATCCCTATCATACTAATATAGGGAGTACCCCTCCCCCTCCCTTCCCGGGGGTCGTTTAATAACGCACAGCGCTCCGTAATGTTCAGTTCTCGGACTTACTATATTTAACATACAACTTAAAGGTAAAACTAACATATGTCCGATAGTAAAGTAGTTATATACGTCGAAAACGCGGAAATTCACGCAAGCGCAAAAGACGATAGTACAGTAGGGAAACGAGTCAGCAAAGATCTAGAAAGTACTGTGACATGATGTAATTAGAACAGGTTTTAAAATGAGTAATTACAAGAAATTGAAGGCCATGTTAAATGGATCCAAGTACGCTGTTTAAAAACACGCGAGCGTTACAGATCATCCTTGGACAGAATACCAATAAAACTGGCAGTCAGATTCTTCCAGCTAAATGGAAATTCACATGTTCTTTCAAGCTATTCCTTCTTTGAAAAAGAAAGAAAAATTAGCAAAATGGAATGACATTCGTAAATCGTTAGACATCCCAGTCACACATGCGCCGGCAGAAGAAATGCGAGTTTGTATATGTATCAAACACCACCGCTTTGACTTAAATCACGTGAAACAGTTGGTTTGGACTCTTAAATATCACGTGAAAATTGACCAATTGACCCGATGTTGGCTGAAAATGCGAATGAGTGTTCGGACACATTGTACGACGCGTCATTTATTTATTTATTTATTTACTTATTTATTATGCTTTGTCTATGCAAACATTAACACAAATCAATAAAAAAAAACAAGATAAAAGGACCATGATACTTAACAACAGGTACATAGACAGGGACACCACAACATCTGAAGCCAATCACTGCATAGCATGTGATTTTTCTGTGCACTTTTCCCTGCAATACGTCAATTTAATGATGCGTTTGTCTTTGATATTGAAACTATGAGAACAATGCGATTCCTTTTCAAATATATCGAACGGTGCACCGAAATACCAATCCAACGATGCCCATTGAGATACGTTCCGTTTACTGACAGACCGGTAACGCGACGTGACATCAATGTACTTCATTTTTTCCCAGGGGCAACATACTATTGATAGGCAAATGAACAATATATGCATCTAAAAACAAAAAAAATAGACAAAGCTTTGACTTCTTTCTTTCAAACGTTAACAGACGAGTAGCTACTATCGAGCAAACCATAGCACAAAGGAGAGATGCTCTAGAAACTTACTATAATAAGTGGAACAATTTTTGTCATGGCTACAAAAGCAATACCAATCAATGTAATCAACTCGTAACCAAACAGACTGCATTGTTATTTATTATTTATTTATGTTATTTATTTTATTTTTCATCTCTTTATATAATTATTTATTATTTATCAATGTAAACAAATTTTCAATGAAATAAATTTAAAAGAAAAAAAAAACTACTTCCGCGTACAGTTGAATGGCGGTTGGTTCGCCAGTCAGTCATGCTGTTGCCATGGCAAATCATTTGGACCAAATTAAAATGCTCTTCGTCGAAGCCGTCTACTTTTAAATGCTCTATTCAAAACTCGTGCCTTATATTACTCAACCCGTGACGGACTTGAGGATAAGGATTTTTGCAATTGCTCGTAATGAATCTGTCTATTCTTGCGCCTCATGCAATAGACCATTTCACAGTTCCTGAAAGGTAACCAAGCTTCTACATGAAACCGAGACGATGGTTGACCTCGCACAGTTAGAGAAGTGGAAATAATAGACATGCTAATAAGTTTCTTTCCTAGGATAATTATTTCCACTTCTCTAACTGTGCAAGGTCAACCTTCGCCTTGGTTTTATGTAGAGGCTTGGTTACCTTTCAAGAACTGTGAAATGGTCTATTGACATCTTTACCTCTCGCAGGAATCGGTTCTGTCCAACGGTATTGGGGCTTAGAAAAAGACTTAGCAATACTCAAACGTACTAACTTTTATTTTTAGTGTTTACATTATGATGCAATATATAGATAAATAATAATTGCACATTTTTCCTACTTTTTTTCTACAATTATTGTGGGTTACTTACTAGCTACCAACAATAACCGCAAGGGCCTATAATTAGGCAGCTTGCAAAAGCGTTTGAAGCATCTTCTCATACCGTATAAGTCGAATTGGCAAAACTCCAACAACTTTCTGCTTTTGCAGCTGGTGTAACTAAGAAAGCATAGTGCTATTCGTGTCTACGCATAAAACTTCGCTGCGGGAATGTCACTTAAATAATTCTGATTAGGAAGCACGTTAGAGTTGATATCTTTCTCAACTTTTGCTCTTGTACAAGTGTCCTCGTTTGTCGTTTGCGATTGCGCGAGTTCTTGCCACAATATTTTGCTCTTGTACATGCATCTACGTTCGAGCTTGCGTTCTTTACTTTCATATTTTTGCTTTTGCGTTTACTTCTGCGTTTGCGTCAGTTACTTTCACGTACTTTTCTCTTGTGTTTACGTCTGCGTCTGTTACTTCTACGTATTTTGCTCTCGCGCATTCTTCTGTGTTTGCCTCTGTTACTTAAACACTTGTTGCTCTTGTGTTTAGATCTGTGTTTGTATTTTCGTTTCTCGAGTTTACACTTTTTGGTTTTGTACATGTATCTGCGTTAGCGATTGCGCTGGTTTCTTTCAAAACTTTGTTGTCTTAATGCATTCGTCTGCATCTGCGTTTGCGTTGCGATGATTGTTTTCACAATATTTTTCTTGTTTCATGCCTTGAGAAATAGAACATTTTTGAGACTTGTTTCAATCAACCATTGATTATCTTCAGTTGCAAGTGAAAATTACCATAAGTTATCAGTTTTCCCTCGGTATAGGTTATGAAAAAAAAGGTTTTAAGAGTGGCTACTACAAGAGGCTGCTACATAATTTTAGACACTTTCGCAATCAGGCCAAACCAATTTATTTTTTCGAAGCACGGATTTTTTTTTTAAACTTTTAGGGTCGGTCGGTCAGAAAAAAAAATGGTTCTACAACAATAGAATAGATTTGCGTGTCAAAATTCAATCGACGGTTTGAAATTGAATAGTGGCAATCATTCTAGAAGGAAAGTTTTTTTAGGTGGTGAACGTTTGTGTTAAAAATGATTAAAATCTTCATTTAAAGTAAAAACAGAAGCTGGAAATTGTCCTTGAAACTGTTTGCCAAGGTACGTAAGTTATGTTTTCTCCGCATTTAGAAATATGTTAAAGAAGCTCTCGCGTTTTGGAATTTGCTAGGAAAATTTTAAAATTGAAACTTAAAACGTATAAATTGATGTCAATGTTATTGTTTTTCTTGAAAACACCGTTCTTTTTTATTTTATTTTCATTTCTCCAGAAGCCACAGGATTTCGCGAGATTTGTAAATCCTGTAACGTTCTCAGGGCCCGCGTTCCTTCTGGCCAGCGCTGGGCTTTTCTTGGCGCTGGCCAGAAG
>JAOBAY020128938.1:0-15919 GCA_025331085.2 Zoanthus sociatus | reverse complement strand
GTTGGCCGTAGTTGGCATTGGTTCTGCCGTGGCATTGTCAGCAGCCTGGTCACTAGTTAATCTGTTGGCCGTAGTTGGCATTGGTTCTGCCGTGGCATTGTCAGCAGCCTGGTCACTAGTTAATCTGTTGGCCGTAGTTGTCATTGGTTCTGCTGTGGCATTGTCAGCAGCCTGGTCACTAGTTAATCTGTTGGCCGTAGTTGTCATTGGTTCTGCTGTGGCATTGTTGTTGGAATTTACTGTAGATGGATTTGGCGTCCAAGAAGAAGCACTTCTATTATTTTGTTTAGTTTCATTAACCTTCAAATGAAACAAAATGCAAGTTTAAAAACACGAAGAAAAAGAAACGTTGGCAAATTTCTTGGTAACAATCAAACCAGTTGTTTGTTTATAATATGTTGCGAATTTGATATAAGAATGCCATGTATATCGTATATAGAACTTTAGGTAGCAAAGGGATAAAAATTTATATAAAGTCTGAGTTTGTAACTTGAGAATGCTTTTTAACATAACAAAATTATTATCCTTCTAGTAAAAATTCGTTTGGTAAAACAGGTTTTAAAGATATTACCAAGGAGAACGTATTTCGCAAAGAACGTTTTAATATTTTGTTTTTGTCGCTCTTTTAGAAGTTAGAGCAAGTAAGTTCAAATAATTAACAATTAGACCTCGAGGACGAATGGACTACGAGTCAATAGCCCATGAGGCCGTAGGCCAGGATATACAAAGTCGTAGTCCATGAGGCCCAGAGGTCTAATTATTATAGTACAGTAATAGTATAAACGGTCAACAAAGAATATACAAAATAAATTATCGATGAAATCCTTTGATATTAAAGCAAAACGCGGCTCATTACCATTTTTATCCGCCATCTTTTCTCTACTGTGAGGCTATCACAAATAGACTTCTAGTAGAGTAGCCAATCAGAATGCAGGATGCGTGTTATAAACAGCGTTAGTCGACAAACATCAGAATAGAAAACATTTTAATCTAGAAACTTAGGATTTCAGGCCTGGGTATAAATTGGGGACGCACTTGTCAGTGATCTAGGCAAACACTATTCTTTTTGAAGACAAATAGAAATTGTAAATTTAGATCTTGCATTGGCCGAATTTATACTAGAGACGGGTTATCCCTCTAACGCGGTTTATCCGACTAGACGGATAATCAGTCTCTAGAATAAATTTGATTCGTCCGTTAGCACGTCTTAAAGACGTGGTAACATAGAGATAATTCGTCTTAGACGGATACTCCGTTCTGAACAAAATTTAGGCCGTTTTTAATGAAGTTTCCTCGTGAGAGGGACTGGTCTCTATATTTTCGCAATGTTTCCTGGGACTTTAATATGGCGCCCGGAAAGGATATGCTTCCTAGAAAATAATTAAGTACCAAAAAGAGAGGGAAACAAACAAGAAGGATTCAGGCCTATACGCAGAAATTTTGCTGGGAGGGTGCGAATAAAGTTTTTTGGGACCAAACCTCCCAGACATGACGTAATTTTATCATAACATCCAGATTTTCGGGACTGCATAAAAATAATGAATTACGTTTTTTGCAAAAAAAAAAAAAAAAAAATTCGGACTTAGGGTATTTTTGCTGGACTGGCAATATTAGATTTTATTCTAATAATTTATTATTAAGATTGTTTTACAGGTAAATAAGAGTGCTTCTAAATATTCTTTGATGATCATTTTCTATTGTAAATTTTATTTTTTTATTTATTACTTTTATAATCGAGTAGACTTTGTGGACCTTTACGGCCGTTGGGGGGCACCCCCCCCCCACCGTTTCCTTGCGTACAGGCGTGGGATTACATACACCGCTAGTGGAAACACATCCAGAGTAAAATCAAGTTTGGAAGATGGCTTTCATGGAAAGAAACCATCTTCGGATTTACCAAGACGAGGCGCAGGAACCTTGACGATTATGTACCATCGATATTTCATTCTGTTTAGTTGCAGTTGTGGTTTTGTCCGATATGAAGTAGCAAGACTTCTACCTGTGCATACAGCTTGTTTTTGCTTTGGTTAATAATGATCTTTCTATAGATCTTATAAATGTGCGGACAACTAAAGAGTATCTAGGAACGCTCCTTTTAATTTCTAGTAGTTTGGAAGGTTAGAGCCGAAACTAGATTGTAATACATTGTGAGTTGTTACACTTGTACAGATATTTCTTCTGTTTGTTACTTACGGTGTCGAAGATGTTTTCTGCAAACTGAATCACAGTTATAAAAGTTTGAAGATGTCGCACTAAATGTTTTAGTCGTTTTGCCAAAGTTTTGCCACCCGTTACGGACTTGAAGTCATGGATAGACCGACGAAGCAGGGGTACAAATTGACTCATTACTACGCGAACTTTACCAAACATCTCGGGTCCCTGAATGTAAGAAAGACGAGTTTCGTCATGTCCAATATGCTATTTTTTGATTTGATAATTGATTTCTAATTACAGTGTATATACTTGAAAAGGAAAAAAACTTCTAATGATAATGAAATAAAATAGTCAGCTGGAATAACAATAGGTTAGAGGGTGAGAAGGTATTTCAATTTATCGGTATAGCCAGGGGGGACGGAGAAGTATTATGAAAGTTCGCAGTTCACAAAATGTTTTAACATTATTTAGAAGATAACCTCTAAATAACGCACGCTCTGATTGGATATAATTTCGTTTAAAAACATGGAATGATGTCACACAACACAAGAAACTGTGTTTTTAGAAATGTGGATGAGAAATTGTTCTAATAGGAATACTGAAAACAGCATCGCTTATATTCCTAGATAGTAATAGAAAAGGCTCTGATATGGTAGAACACTCAAAAAGCACAGAGAAAACTCGGCTAGCTTTTCCTCATTTTCAATCGACAATTTTTGTGTTCTCCTAGGGAATAACGTAGTCTATTATTGTCTAGAAACACAAGCGATGTTGTTTGATTCCCTCACTATAATAGTGAATTCAGCAGGCTTCTACTGGTCCGCTGTGTAAACAAAAGTGTTTTATCTCATAAAGCAAAGTTTTCCAGGAAGAATGTACAGAGTCATAATGGCACTTCAAAAGGAGTTTATGAAGACATCGTACTTGTCACATTTTCTTACTTTTAAGTTTTTGGTGAGGTTTGGCATTGGTTGTAACTTAAGATGCTGGCTGTTTCTGTTCCTGTCACTGACTTGATAAGCCTGCTGGATGAGCCACCTGGCCTTCTGTGCATATCAAGAGTAGAGAACAGTTGTACATGGAATACATTGATTGGATGACTGGTTATGAGTGCCAAAAACAATCAGATTAAAAACAATTATTTTGCAGTATATATAATACAAACTTAGTAATTTACAACACATCAAGATAATAACAATAATAATAATAATAATAATAATAATAAAAATAATAATAATAATAATGATAATAATAATCAGGAGTGAAGAAAACTTTATTAGGGTAGTATCTGAAGAACTATTTAGAACCTCTAATGCAAGTAAACATGTTGGTGTTCTAGAATTTAAAGCCACGGTTAGTAAAAAGGAGTTTATAAGAAAAAGATCTCAGATGAAAGATATGATGGATGGAAAAGTAAACCTATATATGGTCAATTTATAAGAGAAATGCCTGAAACAACTGACAAAGCTAAGACCTGGAGCTGTGTAAATCTGATCTGAAAGTGACAACTGAAGCCCTCATTTGCTTCGCACAAGAGCAGGCCTTAAGCACCAATAACACTAAATTCAAAATTGATAAGACCTCAGACTTCCCATTATGTAGACTATGTGGCGCTAAACCAGAGACAATTTACCACATTATCAGTGAATGCAAAACTTTAGCCGGCAAAAGAGTATAAGCGACGGCATGACAATGTAGCTAAAATGATTCACTGGGAATTGTGTAGGAAATATCAATTAGAACATCATGAAAAGTGGTACAAATATCAAGCTGAGTCTGTCTCTGAAAATGAAAGTACAAAACTATTATAGAACGTATAATCCAATGTGATAGCTCCATAAAACACCGCAAACCAGATCTAGTTTTGATTGGTAAATAGCAGAAAACTGCAAATTTACGATAAACTGATAAAATCCTTCGCCTTTAAAAGTTGAAAAAAGTGACTGTTTTGTGTATCATTTTAGGTGCCCTGGGTAGTGTAATAATCAATTTTGAGAACTGGATGGAAAAGATTGGGATAAAAATTGAAACTTATTGTGCACAGAAAACAAGATTTTAGGAACAGCAAGAATTTTGAGAAAAGTACTTCAGCGCTAAATGAGGAAGAACCCACGGAGCTTTAGGTCATTGGTTATAACCAGCTTCTTTGTGGGAAAATAATTGGCTAACAATAATTCAAAAATAAACAACAGAAATAATGATTATAGTGATAATATATTGTGATAATTACGATAATATTAATAATGATTAGTGATATACTAAATAATAACAATTAATGATAACAATGGTGATGACTATTGGCTGTCCTCACAATGTTAGATAGAGATGGTATCTTAACTTTCAATCCGAGCTACCTTTCGGAGAGATTTTTGAAGCGTTCAGCAGTTCATAGTTAACAACTATCCCCCAAATTAAAGGAGTGGTGCATGAATAGTGGTTGATATACTGCATGATACCAAAAAGCAAATTGTTGAGGTATATATCATGCGCCAGACACCGACCCTGAGAAGGATAGTTCTTTTAGTATATTTACTAAAATATAATGGGATAAAATGCATTTTAGTTTCAGAGAAAGAGTATACACTACAAACCTTTTTTCTATTTTAGCACGCGCGCGTCACTAACTGTGATCATCAGTTCAAAATATTTTCAAAAGGGATCATAAAGAACATTTATCTATATTTAATTAGTACATAAAACTTACTATGTTATATCGTCCTTTTTAAAATTGTGATTAATTTCATCGTTATATTTCATTTTGCTATCGTTTATATTGCAACTCATCTTATAAACATCAAGAGGAATTAAAAAAGTTATCTAATTAACAGCAAGAAAAATGAAGTGCCAAATTTAATCTCTTTTGTTAAGTTGACGTAGAAATCATTATCTAAGACTCTAATTTTGAGGACCGGATAAAACTCTATCTGGGCTTTGTACATGAATTAGTTCATCCTGATCGACTGCGAGGTATGCTTTTGGGTTCACGGATTTTGATCCGCTACTGGGAAAAGCTTCTCGTAATGGCTCTATCGTTGGCCTTCCACTAATCTATATAGTCAACATATTTTAAAAACACAAAGAAATATCTTATTAATTTCTTTAATACAATCTTTATATCTAAATAGGGTAACTTCATGCAAGAACGTTCAGGCATAAAGTTCCGCAATTTCGAGGATAAATTAAAAAGACTCAGTCACCAAAAATATTAATTTTGGGCTCTGGATTCATATATTTTATTATTAAAATTCTGAATTTTGACTAACAAGAGTGGTAAGTAGCCATTTTGTTTCACCCCCAATGTTGCTTGTAAATGGAATCATATTAGGAATTAACTTCTTGACGAATTGACGCAAAAGGCAAGCTGAGCTTCGGGTTTTCTGATTAATCTGCGGTAATGGTTTGCCTTTTATTATCATAAAACCGATAGCCAAGCTTGCGATAAAAATCAACCTGAAACAGGCTATAAAAACACAATAACATTTCAATGTATTTTAAGGCATGACAGGTTTAAGTAAAAGAGAATAAGGGCAACTAGAAGTCGAACTACCTGCATGTATACGAAAGTTTTGTAAAACATTATGTACACTCCTACTGATTTCATACGCTTTGCGAATTGTGCGAAGTCTCTAAAATTACATGCTCAAATAAAAGCAGCCAAAAAAATACAAAAGTTTATATCTGAATTCGTAAAAAGTTTAAATGTTATAAGACATTTAATTAGTACTCATTAAAAATCAGTTGAACTAACAAGGAAACCGTGTACAAATGATAACTGGGAAGTTGTAGCGACGTGGTTTACTTTTTGATATCTACAACATGTTCTAGAATCCTGAATTCAACTAACCGGCCATGTTGTACTGTGTTCCACTTTTCGCGGTTATTTGTTCTGGAAAGTTTGTGTAACTTCTTTAAAGCTTGGTTTTCTTTTATGTGGGTAAAATCATCGATATTCGGGGATTTATGTGGCGGTTATGGATATCATAAAAAAAACTTCCTGTTATTGAAAATGCGTTTTGGCCTGATTATGTTCTTGTTCTGATGATATATCGAAAGAGAAATAGTCTCTGTGTGATAAAAAAAAACTTATCTGTGCGGAGCTAGCCATATTTTAAAAATAGTCTCTGATACAAAACACCTTCGCTCTTTGTTCAAGTTCATTTGTGTTCAACTTCCAAGTTTTAACGAACTTTCCGTTTCCAGCCAAAATCAATATAATCGGTACGATCTGGGAGAGATTCAGTGTGGCGATTGTCCGATATATCGGCAAAATCTGGAATGGTTAGTAAAAAGTGAAAATCCTGATAGCCTCCTGGGGATTTTCCCAACATACGGAAACCAGGCTGAATATGAATATGAATTTGGCTGCACGAGTTCGTACATTTTCTAAATTATACATGATTAGTTTCTAAAACCTCTATTTTTGAACCATAAAACAAACTTCCGGCCATTTATTTAGAGTTTCGTGATTTGTTGTCAATCACGAAAATCTTTAAACTTGCCAATGACGCTACAGTCCAGAACAGACTACTAAAGTGTGTACTCTGGAACAAAACGACGAACCAATTTTAACCTCTAACACCAGCTTCTGAATCAGTGCTTGATGGTTCTTTATCAATACTGAAAACTTCGAAGTTGATTTGAATTTGTAAAACCTCTTTTTAGAATAAAACAAACTGCAGTGACACCCGTCCTTTATTTCAAACCTCCGACATTTTTGTTTAAACTTCCGCTTTTCATTTTAATTGAGGATTTCCCAGATACAAAGTGAAACTAAAGAATAGTTTCTTAAAATTACCTTAAACTCTAGGATGTTTCCCCAATAACTTGAGAGTTCAATGAAAAAAACAGTAGCAACTCGCAAGAATAACCTCCATTTTATATATATACATATATATGCTACTATATTTCGTTATAAATATTACGATTTTAAAAACCTTCTTTTTAAAATACCATTACAGAAAAGTCTAAAAAAACAATATAAAATCAAGTTGGAAAAATAAAGTCTGTGTGATTGTTAAGAACTTGTTTACGTAAAAGGACTGAAATATCTGTTGTACGTACATTCAGTATATCTACTATTGTCCCAAATGATACACGCCAAATGATACAACCAGTAACTTTCGGATGAGGCTGGGGCTGTTCTTAAATTTTTGGCGATTTCAGCCTAAGTTGTTCTTAAATTGTTCAGTCTTATTTCCTGATATTTCCAAACAGTGGATTAGTTGGCTGGAACAATAAAAAGGCGCTAAGAATTACAGAACAGTGTTTTAAACGACCACTAACAACTGAACTGCTGGTATTTACACTGTTCTGTATTTAGCTACTGGATTTTCGAGCATTTCGGTTAGAAATTTTAGCATGAACTTAGAGTATGTAAACCTCAATCTTTGTCCAAGGATTAAATAAAATTCTTAAATTTGTCTGATCAAAATTTCAGCCTGGTGCTTGTAGTTAGCTTGTTCTTAATTTTTGGACAAATCTCAGTCTGGGTGTTCTAATAAAACTTATACGGACAGGCAACGCGAACACAAATATGCACTGGAAACAATGAGTGGTTTTACTAATCAAGAATTTATACTTAAAGAGAAAACGAACATTTAGAACAAAAAACCTAATAGTAAAACACAGTGCAATTTAATAAACTATGTAATAAAAACAACAAGAAAGGAAGGAATACATTCCTAAACAAGTCGACGAGTTACAGATTACTAGCTTCATTGGTTATCAAAACTAACAAAAAGATCAGATTTTACCCACAACTAAATAATAAGAAAGCAAACAGCAAACTAGAATAGCGAAACTTACGACAACTAACCTTATCGTATTTTCTACATATTTTTTTGGCTAAATCCTTTACGAGCCAGGTGGGCCATGGAGCCGGCGCGTATCTCCGGTTTCTGTAGTGTTAAGCGGATGAGAATCCTCGACTCCCCCCTGGACAGGACACTAATCCATTGCAGGGTAGCTCCCAGCAAACGCTGGTACTCATTTACTTACCCTGGAAGGATGGAAAGCTGAGTTGGCTTAGGCGGAATAAAAGGTCACACAAATATTTCGAATCTCGGCAAACTGCCGGGATCGAACTGGGGACCTTGTGGTTGGAGAGAAGAGATCTTACCAACTGCAACTGCACCAACCGCGTCTGTTTTAATTAAATATAATTAAAAACTTAGCATCTTCTCTGAGCAATTTTGGAATCCTATTTTATAATTTTGTTATTAAACATAAAAACAGCAAATGGGTATCATATGTTTCTTTACGTATGTTAGGGTCATGTTACTAAAACTCTTTTTTGCGTTTTTATGGACATTTTCAAATACAAATGTAATTTAATTTAGATATAATAAATGTTGGTTTACATTTAATTTCCCAATTTCCTGACACCGTTTTGGAGTTCATTATACAAACTATCATTGTTGGGCGATAGAACAAACACTGATTGAGTTGTAAGTTTTTATATGCAGCCTACTTTAATTCTGAAGTTATTTCCAAATTGAACAGTGAAGCCGAATGATTACCTATACAAATTAAGTTAATATGGTCAAAGAATTTTTATCAGCACTTGAGTTAGTACAAAAGTTTGTTGTATAGTCACAATTTAAACAGAAATTTACAATTATAGATCTTGTTTACAAGAACAACTTTATTCTTTACTGCTTAGGATATGCAACATTCATTTTGAAAATAAAAGATATCAACAGCTTTTTTAATTTCTATTTTCTGTTTCTTCGTGTTTCAAAAATGTTTTCAATACATCAAAAGTTTTAGCCTCTGCTATCTTGCGTAGTTGGCGTTCTTATGAGAGAGAAAAGACTGGAGAGAGCTCTTTTTCTTCTCTTCCCCAATATATTCTAACAAAAAGACGACCGCCAGCTATGCAGGCTAGCCTGCGCTGCACACGAAACTAAACCCTCTGCACGCATGCGCAGTAGACTACAAAAGTTTTTTTAAAATGTTAAAACATTTAAACTCTTTTGCTAAAGCTCGATTACAAGTTTTATTTTTAAAGACAAACAGTAGTTTTGTTTGTTTCAAATGAGTTTAATTCTGTTTGTTTAACAAACGTTTAACTTTACAAACATTTCCTATAAAGAAAAACTTCATTTTTAAAGCTTCAATTAATTGAAGCAACGTGTCACATCCACCTGTTTACGGATTGAATTTTTTTTAAAATACATAAATTATTACGTGTAGTTTTACATTATACATTGTCCTCGAGTAGACAAATGAAACAGTCTAACTTCAACAGAGAGTATGATAGTGTACAGCCGGCTCAAAATTGAATTCACTCGGGCTGCAGTTTGGAAACTAGCTGGAGGTTCTGTCGTGCCATTCTGTAGTGGAGTCGTTGTTGCGCTCGCAGTAGCTGGAGTGCTTGAACTGTTTGCTGGTTTAGCTTGTAAAATCTGACAAAGTGAAAAGATGACAATAAAAACAGACAATTCAGAGTAATTTCTACTCTGGCAGTGAACAAAACAAAAACATAAAGTTATTACTATTATAGAAATTTATAAAACATTCAACACGCTTTTCTCACCTGAAGGCGGGAAAAACGCCCCAAAAACTCATGGCGTACGTGCATAGCTAGTTTTTAATCATTGCCTCTTTAATATGTGAGTAGCCTAATTCCACTAAAATAATTTGCTGTAAAACTTAGTTTTGTAGAAATTGGTTAAAAGCAACAATTGCGATACCGGCGCAGTGCTCTAACCAACTGAGCTATATGAAGCAAGATCTGTTAGGAGCAGGTCAATATTAGTTGGTCCGTCAAGGCCATTTTTAAAGTTGAACAACAATTAAATGATTTGGGCGAGTGCTGTTGAAGTCTGAATTTTTTTAGGCTTCTCTTTGGTAATTGCTTAAACTGCGTTCATAACCATGAAGACCGTATCATAACGTCATTGTATATAACTGCGGTACAAGTCATATAAGTGTTCAACCAAAATAAAACGCAAAGAATACACAATGTTCAACAGAGCTGACAATTTAACCAAACGTCAAATAAAATAAATAAGTGTGCAAAAAAGTTATTAACTTCTAACATTTCTAAATTAAAAGAAAGTATACTTCTTTCTTTGAAAATTTCAGTTAAACAAAAGTCAAAACTGAAAACCGTATGAAAGTACGTTGAAGCTTCAAATAAAAATAGTACCGTCCGGAATTTACACACCTATGTCTTCTGAAATAAGACTCGATAGAAAGCTCAGTTGAACATTGATTCTCAAAATAATCCCCAAAACAATAACGTGCAAGGAGGATTCTTGCGATCAGAATTCAGTCGCTTTGCACTTACCGATCCATGGAGGTTGCTTTCTACAAACTGAATAATCCCAATCAGATTGCGTAGACCTATAACAAGACTACGCAGTAGTTTTACAGTAGTTTTAGCGCCAGTAATGGACTTGAATTGGTGGATGGACTCTTTGAGATACGGAACAAACTGTTTAAGGGTAATGCGGCACTCAGCAAGTGTCTGGGACGTCTGAAACAAAAAAAAAACAAATTAACTTTTGGACAATTCTCACTTGAATGCAACTGCAAAGGAAAAATTCATTTTCAAAAACTTCCTACCGTTTGTTTTGCAGTCATCTTCGATAATTTCGTTTTTGGTAAATAATTGTGGTTGATGAAAACGGCTGTCATATTGCTAGGGTCGATCCACTTTGTTTTCTAAAATTGGGGAGGAAGAAGAAAAAAATTGCTTCATTCTAATATGAATTTCAATGCGCATATCAGCAAACTATGTAGCCTGTCATTCTACGTATACTCATTACATAACATTAGACGCATTCGCAAGTACTTAAACCCTGAGGCTGCAAAAGTCTTTGTCATAGCTCTGGTCATAGGACGTTTGGATTACTGCAATAGCTTATTCTATGGACTGCCTAGGCCTGCAATAAAAATTAACAAACTCCTAATCGGGTCACACAAAACATGATCCGATAGACTCGTTTTGATGCTAAACTCATTGAAATACCGCTGGTTTGTCAGAGTGGCATGCTCAGCTGTAATATGAGCTATTAAATATGTTCTCATTGTCAGCGACAACTGCAAATTCAAAAATGATTTATTGAAAACCGTTTTCTTTTTATGGGCCTTTTAAAAAACTATTAGCTTATTTATCCGTTGTTTTTTTAATTTGAAGAAATTGTTCCAAATTTACTTGAATGTCTTGTAAACTTTGCTTTGTTTTCATTTTTTTTGATTTAAGTATATTATCAATTTAGAAAAACAATCTCAAAAGTACTAAAATAATTTTTGAGATTGTCATTCAAAAATAACGTGCATTTCTGGTATCAAGTTTGGTCTTCATAGCTTTAAATAAAACCCAAAGTAAAAAAACTGTTTCTTATGCTATACAGTGTATCAAAAGAATTAGTTTCATTTTAGATGAGCAATAAACCTGTACAAATTAGCTTGTGCTCTTAAACTTGTGCTATAAATCTATCTAAAACTACATAAATCGAAGTATTATAGAACTCATCTTAGAAAAAAAAAACTTCTGATTCAGTTGCAAAGCTGATACACCTTTCATTTCTTCACAGGAAATAAAAACCATTCAGCAAATGGTGAATCCGCAAATGCCGCAGTCGAGGGCTTTTTAAGCAACCTGAAACTTCAAAAAGTTTCTGAAAACGCAGAAAAAGAACAACTGCCCAAACAACCCGACTCGCCTAGCAAGGAAGAAGTACGAAAACATATAATTCTTATTACCACTGGTCGAAGACCAAAACCCGAAGAATTGAATGTCGTTGTAGCAGACGAATCGAAGGCACATGGTGATTCTGACGTTTGTGTCAATGTGAAGAAAGAGCTGCAGAGATTTAACATTTCACAGGAGATTTTTGCCAAAGTGGCTCTAGGAAAAACTCAGGGTTATCTGTCAGAGATATTAAGACAGGGCGAAAAAGCATATAGCTCTCCTGATAAGATGTTTAGCAAGGGACAAAAAAACTTTGACATTATGCGAATGTTTCTGAAGTTACCCGAGCATGAAAGAAGACGTCGATATGCAGCAAAAGCCGAAGAGTTAAGGATTGAAAAACTTAGGAAACGAGAGGTTGAACAGGTATTGTTATGTAATGTACATGTATCAAACACTCGAGACAGTGTTTCATCACATTTCCAAACACTGAGAAGAGAGTTAAAAATAGTACGTGCAGCGGAGTATTTGACTTTATTCGAGATGTTTGGAAATGTGATGAAACACTATCCTGAGTGTTTAATATTTATTATCTTATCAATCTAAACTAAAATTAAGGAGTAAACGAAGAAAAAAAATTGCAAAAATATATGCTAGTTACGATCACTTTTCCAAACCATGGTCACAGTTTTCAATTCTTTTGTTTTAACTTGATGAATTATTAATGGTTTGAGAAGTATTAGTTCATTAAAACTTGTTTTGTTGAGGTTACTGCAACAAATATATTAGTTGAACCTTTCGCACTAAGATTGTTTCCAATAATTGGTGTTCGTGCATCGCACCGCTAGTGGCTCTTATAAAGGGCTCAGTTCTGATTGAAGCCACTAATCTAGGCACTAAGTCGTAAGTATGAGAGATGCTGTTCCATTTTGATAACAAATTTCGTACATTAGTTTCACAAAATAACGTTTGTGATTATCAACAGTTAATTAATTCTAAGAAATAAATATTTTCAAACCATATTTCATAGGGGGGAAGTCATGAAACGCCCAGGAAAAAACCGAAGCAGGTGATTCCTATGGACGCTAAAATGGCGACGGAAAGACTATGCGACCCAAGAAACAAGAATTGCTCGGCTGAAAAGAAAGAAACGTTGGCATCTCAACAACGAAACAACGAGTCAGTCGGAGATTACTTTAAGAACTTGAAATATGAAGAAAGAATGCGGGGAATTCTTTCAAACTTTGGCTCGGATTCTGGCGAGGAAGAAGAGACGGTAGAAGGGCGCGACATGAGACATGACAGCGATGTATGCACACTCAGAGCGTCTCCAAGAAAATCGCTAGCTCCAGTTTCGTTGAACAATAAATCCCAAGTACTAAAGTCGTCTTCAGTAGCCGAGGTGATTTCACGAGATTCATTTGAAGATGAAGTTGAAACTTCAAAGATTGTTGCATTGGTAAAAAAATCAACAAAAAGAAGCTCGCCAGAGCGTCCATCAGATGCAACAGCGATTCCATCATCTCCACTTCCGAACATAAGCCAGTGTGCTTCAGACCAAGGGCAGGACCCTGGTTCGATAGATAAATTTCCAAACACCTCATTTGAGTTGCAAGTCGAAAGAGATCCTGGATTTCTAACGCGTGACACAAAGATGGAAGTTTTCCACCCAATATCTGGTGAAGAACTATTTGTAGTGCAGCTTGAGGAAAGTGCGATACCATCACGAGTGCACTTGTCTCCGATGTGACAACTTCTTGTATTGCTCACTGTGTGCAGAACACATTAGTTCGGAACTAATGGCAAGTGGCACACATTTTTCAAAAGGAAAAAGTCTTGAGAATAATATAATTCGTTATCGACATTTTTTTCTCGGTACGATTTCCGAAATTTGGAGCTATTTATTTTGTATTCTTAATCGCAAACCAGGCAATTATACTGCAAAATGTCAGAGGAAAAAAATTGGCGCCATTTTTAACAAAGCGGTGAGTTTTTCCAGTATAGAATATGGACGTTTTGAATATGGTTTTAAATGAAACAGAATCCAGAAATCCTCTTTAAAAAATATTGCATCGTATTTTTTTTCGTTTCTACGCCTGCAAACCTAATATATAAACACTTATTTTTATAATGTTTGAAAGTTCGAATTTTTTTTATTCTTATATGCTTTGGAAACATCCAATTGCTTTTCCTAAATTATTCTTGAATTCTTTTCGCAAGCCCGTCTTGCAACAAGGAATGTCTAATTAGCTTAAAGTGCCTGTGAAGCGAAAAATGTTTTTGGTTTTTTGAGAAGATCATGATAAGAAAGACAAGCATGCAAAATTTCAGAGAGTTAGAATAAATTGTAGAGATATCACGCGTCTGGGAAGATTAGAGTTCTGTGGCTATCATTAAGATGGAAATTAGCAAATGTCACGCGTCATTTTTGTTTGCTTCAATACTGAGACTATATGAAAAATTAATTAAAAATAAAACTTATTCAAGTTAAAAATAGTTTACAACCTGATAAAATGTTTTCTAAATAAAGATAAAATCATTTTCTTGTAGCAGCTTGAGTTTGAATTCCTTGCTGTTAATCAGTGTCGAGATATGAGCTAAACTTGCTATTTTCTCTCTTGTCGCTTTTGAAGTTTGCAAACAAAATTACGTCACAGAAAGGAAGAACTTGATACCTTGAATGCATAATGAGCTAGCCAATCATCGCAAAACCTGCAAATTGGACAGCTATATCTCAAAGGCATTTTATGAAATGTCTTTGAAGTTTTCTGTATTTAATACTTTTTAAGTGATCTCTTTAGAAATGCAAAAACATTTTTCACTTCATAGGCACATTAATGCTAATGTTCGAATGTGAAAGTGTAAAAAAAAAACTCAAATATGAAACCTGTATAGCTGATGGTGTAAGCGGGGTGTGGTGTGGACGTTTCAGTATTTACGCTTAATTTTTATAAGAACCAGTAAATTTGGCCGAGCCACAATTGTTCTTAATTTGTTTCTGCCTCAATTTGTTCTTAATTTGTTCTTATTTCTGTAAGCGGTTTGAAATAATGAAAAACATCGAAATAAAAAGACAAGGCATTGCAAAACAGTGCTGATCTAAGGAACTTTTAGTATGACATGAATACGTGTTTCATTTGGGACAATAGTAGATATGCTAAATGTGAAACTGTGCTATGTTTACACTGTGCACATTGCGAATACAAATTACAAGATTCAATGTTTCAACTAGAAACATTTTCACCTTTTTTCAGCCTCAGCCTGAGCTTGCTCTTAAATTGTTCTTAACTTTCGGCCAATGTGAGTCTCATTCTTCTTATGAGGTTGTTCTTATAAAAAAGCGTGTAGTGTCTGGAGAAACGCGTTATTTTGTGAAAAGTTTTTCGACATTTTCTGTTTTAACCAAAGGTTTCAGTATCCGTTGTGTGAGGCTTTTATAATTTGGCGAGAACGGTTTTTAAAGCACACTTTGGAAGAAAATCCAGTGAAAACTTAACAATTGTGAGTCGCTGAAGAAAATGCGAGGCTTTTAAAGTCTGACATTTGGTATCTTATGCGTGATAAATCTATTAGTAAATACAACTCGAACTCCATTTGGATTTGGTGGAGCTATGACTTAAAAGTCACAAGTGACAAAGGATTTTGATTTGTTCGCAGCCAAGAACAAATTTTACTTTTACAAGTATTTTAGTACAAAAACTATTACGATTGATTACAGTTGTACTGTAGATCTTAAAATAAAGCGTCGACCGAACCCTCTCCGTCCGCCCCACGTTTGTAATACACCATTTGACTTTCTTGATATGTATAGCTAAATTATGCTGGGTCGTATTGTGATTTAATCTAATGAAATGCAATCTTCAAAAGAATCATTTATTTGCTCATGGATTGTGTTTTAAAAACCACATTTTTAGCTCAAAGAAATATATGAGTGTAAAATATATGCTGGTACGCCGTTTGTTTTATTATTCAATCTTATAATTATAATTATTCTAAATTATTATTATTATTTATAGTTATTGAAATATAAAATAGTTTACATATTAAATCTTATAAAGTTATAATGTCACCCTTTTTCGGGAAGAAGGGAGGTGAAGGAAAGAAGGGGGTTAAGGGGGATGG
>JAOBAY020128858.1:0-15921 GCA_025331085.2 Zoanthus sociatus | reverse complement strand
CCCAAAACAATTTAAAATTCGTGTAAAATACCAAAATTTGAAAAATCGTGATATACTTTATACTAAAATACAAGGAAAGTGTAATACTTAATACCAATGTTTAGCATTAAAATACCGTATACCTAATATTAAATACCCCGAAATACCGTATGCCCAAAACCCCTGGTGGACCCTGATTTGTTTGATGTATATTTGTCTTGTTTTCCTCGTTCAGTTGAGTTACTGCATACTGACGTCATGATGTAAACTCTGAGATAAGGGTCGAAAACTGAAGAACCATAAAAGGAGAACTTTTGTGTGCAATAATATAACAAAATTTCAAAAAATGAGCCATACATTACGTAACACAAGCAGTTAAAATACTTTATTTGATAAAAACAAGATACATTCAGGTTGAAATTTGGTGTCTTTTTCTTGCTCCTCAACAAGTACAAAGCAATGAATATATCCTTTATTATTTGTTGTTTATCCTCGTGGCCAATGCATGTAAGATTATATCACACAGTTTTGGTTCCAAAATGGATTATTTATTTCGTATACTTAAGAATACAGTCACTTGCTAACGCTCTCGCAATCTACCTTCGCGCTTTTTTCATCCTTCTCCCATCATGCTTAGCACACTACACTGCTGTCAGCAAATTTAAACTTGAATCGGACGCTCTTTTCTTCGTAGCAAACAAAACACAGCTAACAAACAAACCTCCCTTTTAATTTTATACTCTTAGCGTCGATGTCAAGTCACGCGAACAACAGACGTGACGACCTTGATTCACTTGCTGTACTATTTCGAACTCTTATGAATCTAAGACTAAGAAAGAGCTAGAGTTTGAAGACCATCAGGCCCGTTTCAGGTTTGAGTCGGAAGGCCGTCGTAATCAGGTTTCAAACTGTCAAAACATTTTATATTTAATAGTTAATCTTGATCACAAAAAAAACCGCAATATAATTTAAAAAATTGAGTTTATTACCGGCTTTTTCCTGACATCAGGCCACGTTGGTGTACTCTTTACAAAGAATTTCTTTTAATTCATTTTGTTTGGGACACCAGCATGGCCCTATGGCGGTTATGTTTATTGTCTTTTGTGTGAAGACTAGGAATACAATGAATGACTACCGCTCACACAAGAGACCTGATCCGAGGAGAATAAGGTGACCCTGGGTGCCGAGACTAAAAAAAGCTGGTTTTCATCAGTTTTATTGCCTCTGGGGGCTTGCGTTAAGGGTCAGTTCCATTACTTACTAACCGGGCGGTAGGTAATTTCTCTTTAATATAATTGTCTTCTTGCTGACCTTCTAGCTGTTGTTTTATAGCTCCTTTCTTGTTGACTTAAACAGCCTGAAGAGAACTTTCTTCTAATAGTACTTTGTTCTATACTAGCGCTCGCAGTAAGATTTTCTAGCTGAAAGCTTTTGAAAACACTCAACCTTCAAACGTAAAATAAAGGTAATTTTGCGGCGACGCCATTCTTGGACGAATATAGAACCGTTTTCGCGCGGTTATCACAAGCCATCCCTACTGCTCCATTTGTCATGGTTTAATGTAGACAAAAGTTATCCCTGCTGAATATATCGTTAACTTGGTTGAGTCACAGGGGCACCTTATCCCACAAGGAACCTATTTTGCATGTTAAACGAACAGCGAACCTTCCCATACCTAGGCACTTCTCTAATGTTAACAACCCTTTACACTGGAGGAAAATGATACATATAGTATTGTTTTATCCTAGACACTATAAAAAAAGTACAAAAAATGGGTTATTCATGCAATTTATCTTATTGATCATCATAATGAAAGTTTTGTGAAATTAAGATTAATATAAAGTTATTTTAGTATATATAAAGATTAGATAACAATGCTTTAACTATACATTCACAGGAATTTTTACTTTCCGTCTATTCTGAGAAAACTTAGAAAATCAAACTTTTAGTATCTGAAATGTACCGGCTCATTTGGCGGAGAGCTTAGATTCTCTTAACATGTTTGGTGTTATATTTTAGAATTACCTTTGGTACAAAAAACGCCGGTTAAGGTTTTCAAATAGAAACAACAAGTTGTTTTTTTAAACCAGTCTCCACACGTCATGGATTTATAATAGCAAAATATATATTGCGCTGAGTTGCAAAGGAAACGGACTTAAGCAATTGATTGGAAAGTGAAATTAACCGAATAACAATTAACAATAATACTGATTTATTACATCAAATGAGTGAGTGTCTTTCAATATATGGGTTTCACAATTACTGGAAACTAACCAAGTCACTTTAAACCCTTCTATATAGAGCATATATGTAGAATATAACTTCATTAACAATAAACAACAATCATGAAATTCATTGTTAACAAAAATAAATTTGTTCATGATTGAATGATATCTGACGATATTCACCGTGTTGATTCGGTTGCTTTTAGATAATGCATGGCAAATTTGGAAATTAAACGTACGCTATAGATGTTGTTATCTTTGAGAACCAATATTGAGGTATAGAAAAAATGCTTTGCCCATGACAACATTTGTATTGAATCCATGAATCATCAGTAACACTTCGAGCAACGAGTGGACGCTTCAACCACAGATCTACAAGAAATCTTAGGAGAAAGAGTGTAGTTTTGAGCTTCGTTGTAAACCACTCGAAATCATTGACTCATTTTGTACATTTCATGGGTTATCATTTATAGTTCAGTTCTTGATCAGAAAAAAAGCCCTGGTTCTATTGCGAGTGCGCAATGCATCCAAAACCCTTTCGTAGTTATAATATTTGCTTCAGACTTCAGTATTTACTTGTAGAAGGTCAAAAGCAATTTTGAATGTTTAAAAATACTTTTTGTCTCTAAAAGAAAACCACATTGAAAATGTGAAAAGTTTTATGAAGTTGTATATGTTTCGCAGAAATTGAAACAAGACAAGAATGACGGGATAATCAACCCCCAAATTGAGCCTCTAGAATTTTGATAAATCGCACATTTTTACCTGTTTAACTTGTTGCCTTATAAGAAATCTTTAATGACTCGTCGTGTTTTCTGCAGAGTTTCGCTGTTCACGGCGAGACTAAATTCAAGTTGATCAATCACCTTTTAGAAACGCTTGCACTCAGCCTGTGGCATCACAATTGAATTGAAACTGAAAAATATTGGAATGATTAAATGAAAACTCTTATGTTTAGGAAGTTCCATGCACGTTTTTCATTTCAGAAAGCGCAACTATTAGGCGAGTGTAGTTGAATGTGTCCAATATGTGGTGGCGGCTTTCATCAAGGTTGCATGAGCATAGCATATATTACTTTCACTCTCATAGTTATAATGAATATAGTTCGCTCCAACAATGAGTTATTTACCACACAAGATATTTTCAGTTAGCATGGCAGTTGACGCCCATTAAGCTGCAGCTGTGTGTACGGAGTATAGAGAGGCGTTTACAATGTTTATTTTTGGGTTTAAGAGAAATATTTCGTTTTGACCTTGGCTAAATCTTTCTGAAACAAACTAAAGTCACAGTGTTGTTGATGGGCTGCGCCGGTGATTTTTCAGTTCAGAAAGTCAGACTAAAGAAGAAAGAATGACAAAAAAAACACAGCGACTTTCCTTTTTTAACACTGGTGTCCCCGACTGACTTAAACTTCTTATACATCTGTAGTCTGTTGAACTTGAGATTATCAAGCCTTCGTTTAACTTAGTGTTCATCATTTATACTTTCAGACATAAACGGCTTGACATTACTCAAATTAGCTTATACAATTTTGAAAACGAAAATAGCTGCAGATAGTGATAGAATTTCAATTTCTAGTTGACAATCAAATTACAAAGTAACAATCTAAAGGGCTTTTGAAATATTGTTTCTGAGGTAGCACTGACGAAGACAAGATTTCAATTGTTTTAAAAACCGCAAACTTTTAGTGGCATGGCGGAGTCAAACTCTTGACTTGTCATTCCTGGTTTTCATTTTCGCAAACTTTCATCTCGTGTGACAAAGAGTACGAAATCAAAATTGGGCAAGATTTTCAGTTATTGAATCAATTATTTGACATTTTGTTTTTCTCTTGTAAAAACCATAAAATCAAGTTTGAATTCTGTAAAAGTTAAAACTATTTTCTTAGTTTAATCTTATAAAATTCATGTGAAAAGTTCCTAATTAATTACATTCATGCAGCTGTTGCGGTTGAAAATAATGCAGCTCATGGCGAGAGAGAGATCAAGAGTAGTTAAGACTCATTTTCACTGAAAGACTGACTAATAAACTATGGGTGTGATTTGGAATGGTATATAGGCTCTCTGAAGAGAAAACAAAATTTTTCAAGATAATTTTTGAGAAACGGCTATACGCATGCAAAGTTAACCATACGTAAAATTCAGTATTATTGTAATTTGTCGTGCATCTTGTTTTTTACTTTAACTGAGTTTTTAATCTGTTCCGGCACTACAGATTTATATTCATTCAGCATCCTGCCCCGGCTGAACCAAAAGTGATGTATTATTTTCTGACATTTTCCCTGTTTTTCATTTCATTCATGGCCATCGCTGTGTCGGAAGCTCGTTCCACAAGAACAGAAATATAATAGTTTGTCATTGTAACTATGTATAACTCTGTTTGTGTAAGTGCAGAATCAACGCAATGCTTGTGAGTTAAACAAGTGCTGAGAAAGTTTAGTCGTCATCGACAGCACATACGGAGAAGGTGGCCAAAACCTGTTCAGTTCTCAAAATTAATATATTGTTCGGTTTAGGTAGATATTAGAAATTTTCATTGACTGACTCGAACAGTCGCGTTTTTTTTACCTAAATTATTGTTTGTTTGTGTCATCGAAAGTCTTTTTCTTAATGAATTTAGAAAACAATTCTTCAATAACAAAAACTATCAAACTAAAAATTGTGGAAAATATTTATAAAAAGATTACAAAACAGTAATATTTCACTTATACTTCAAATCAAAACGAGATGTCTTTTTGAAAAGCCCACGAAGCTGTAGCAAATTAAGGTGTGTTTTGTCGACAGTCTTTCATGCATGAAAGATGGCAAACGAGAAGTATTTTTGCAAAAATAACAAAACACTAAACAGTAACAATTCAAAGTGTGTTCTATCGACCAAATCAATCTCCTTTCATGAATGACAAACAAGAGGTATTGTACCTATAGACGAACAGCCTTATACCGCCTGTAAGTGAGAAAACACTTTTTATTTCCGTTTATAGACAACCATCAATTACTGTATGCAAATAGAATATGACCTAGGAACACATTAAAATTCATTTATATAACCTTATAATTGTTGTTTTATTAATCAATTATTATTTTGATTTTAGTTTCTAAACCAGTTTAGTATTAAGTGATAACATCAAAATTTCGTTTTGTCACTCTTTAGTTTGGAAGAATAAGTCTCTATTATTATACTGAGTTGAATGATCTGGATCGAACAGTCCCGGTTTTCTGATTGTTATCACATGAGTACGGTATGAGCTCAAATACCATGCACTCTAAACTAGTTTTCAATTGATTGTAATAATCAAGATATTATTTCTCATTTGTATATGAACGAGACAAAATTGTTCCTATAAGTTTTAGAAGCAAAATTAAAGATTAAAATCTGTTCTCACTTCATCTGATAACTGAAATCAACAGAATATCTTGAGATCTCTAACTGTAAGTCCAATTTGTACTTTTAAAACCGGAAATTTTTTTTGTCTCACATTTTTTGTTTATTATGGGGTTAGTAAAAATAAGGCTAAGAAGCAATAATTGTTATTTAGCAAAGTTTTAACTTACTAATCAGTTTTCGTGATATTTCACATAATAATTAATATTGTGTGTGTAAGTGAGATAAGGCGTTGGCTGCCGAGGTATGTACTCTATGCCCTATTTTTTCGCAACATACGTTATACTCCATAAATTTTCTCTCAATGATATCATGCGTTTTGTTTCGTCAAAACTCTGCATTTTAAGCTTTAATAACTTCTACTAAAAGTTTAAGAAAGTCATTGCTTGGGCTGTCTAAAATCAAAAACTAGTCAAAATTCTTGTAAAATCTTTTTCAAAAGATTCCGCATTCATTTCAATGAGAAATCTACGGAGTAAGCGCAAACTTTGCCGTGAGTTGTTATCATAGTAATGCTATTAATCAAAGAGAATGGTTGAATGGTTCTTAGTTTCATGCTTTGAATTTGAAATGTGCTTGATTTCGACTAAGAATTATTATATCAATGATGTATCTTATGATGAATACTGACAATTTAATAGCCTGGAAAACATTTTTCAACTTTTCTTGAGATCTCTATATATACTGCACCAAATATCCTTAATTAAATTTACAGCATGGTGAAGCATTTTTCTCTGGTATCGTGAAAAAAACTATTCAGTTTAAAACCGGCAACACCAATTTATAAAACTGAGCAGTCTTTGACCCTTTTGAAATACAGGTTTTCCGCGAGGAATGGTTACGTTTACAAGCACAGCAATACTCCAAAAATAAATGGCCGAGAAAAACGAGTTTTTATTTATAATTCCCAGTGTTCAGGAACCAGTGCTGCATGCTAGCTGAACCAGCCCCCAGTCTTCTCCAGAGCCCTACGTTGGGCATGGGGTGGCTCTGGGGGCGAGAATGAATAAGCCCCTCGCCAAGAGGAGAGGAGCAACCCTGGGAGCGACCGTCATTGGATACAGTAAAAGTTTAGAAAATAGATTAGAAAAGCGAATTTAACGTTTTTAAACAGTAATAAGAATTAATGTGTATTTCAAAAGAAAAAAGGTTGACTGCTCAAAGTATTCAAAGTAACAGCACGCAGAGAAAGAAATGTATGAAAATCTTTTCAAAATGTTGTTTTTAAAACATTTTGCAGCGCAAATGAAGATACAAAAAAAAAATAGAGAACAGAAATTAAAAATAACTGCTGCAATCAAACTGCTAATGAATTCAACACACCTGCTGAGGCTTGGGAATTATAAGGGAGTTTGTTAAGGCCTGAAATACGAAGCATTGAATCGAAAAAGGATCGAAACTATTTATTTCAAATGAGGAATAGGCCTGTTGCAACAAATGGTCACATCGTACAAATAATGATATTCTGGATGGCAAAGGAATGTGACAGACTCTAAGACAAAGCGCAATCAACTAGAAAAGCGTGAGTTTTCATTGTTTTACATTTCCCAGTGAAGTCAGTCACATTCCTTTGCCATCCAGAATATCATTAGTAGTAGCATGTGATCATTTGCTGCATGCAAAAGGTCTATTGAAGATTCACTTCCAAAAGTATTTTTCGGCACGTAACATTCCACCAGAAACACATAGAAGCCAGAAGGAACAAAAGTACCCATCCGCGGTATACATGAAAGCTAAACTTAATTGACGTTCTTACTGGATGTAGACGAGGTGGGCAAGAGTCACCATACACGGTTCAACTACTATTTCGATTACGTAGTGAACCGGATAGCGGCTGGCTATTGGGATCGTCATTGCGTATCCAGATGCCATGGTTGGGGAGACGAGTTACTTCTGATTATGAAATATACAACGTGCTCCAATAGAACTGAGAAACAAAGGTAAATTGAGGAGTATAGAAATCATACAATAAATCTTGTACGCTAACGATGTTGTAATCTTCTGCAAAACGATTCAAATTGGCTTAATTTGAAGATCTGCATGCTAAACATCGTCAGCAAACATGCCAACTCTTTGAACTGTATTGTTCAAAAAGACCATGTGTGTTTCACAATAATGAACTGAATCATTAAAAGTTCATTATTGATGGTACAAATTAAAATCGAGAACTTCTCATACCTGGGGGTATCGAACGGTCCCATTCAATTTCAAAGTGCTCGCAAAATTTGGCCTTTGCTCGAATTGCTTGCAAAATTACTGACACAGGTGCTCACTTTCTCGTGCTTGACACATTTTTGCAACTGCTTGATTGCATTCTCGGATTCTCGTTAATCCTGAGTTGTAGTTATTTTTATATATAAAAAAAAATAAATCAGTTATGATATGCATGGTTAAAACAAAAAGTTTTAAACATTCTTACCTCTGGTTTCAGTGCTTCTTCAGCAGTTCAGCTTTTAACTGTTTTGGAAAGGCTGTATGTACTATCGGCAAAACGCACAAAGCATCATAAAAAGCATTTCATTTATTCGTTTATTCTTTGTCATATTTCATCGTCGCAGGCTTTCAGCTTGAGATAGATACAATTCCGAAGTTAAGTGCTCGCTGCTTGCAAGAGAAATTTGATTACTGTTTGTGCTCGCAAACTAAACAAGCACACTGCGCGCATGCTCGCAGACAGTTCGATACCCCTATAACTGAGACAGATCACCAGCAACAACCAGGAACTACGTTTTCACTGGCCATCGCAAAGATCAGGCCACCGCAAAGTTCAATATTCTAACTGATTAAAGAGTGGACATGCAAACCACAAGGAAACTTTTGGAGAGTTGTGTGCGATGCCGACTAACATATGGGCCCTAGCTATAAACTGGTATATCCAGACAAACAGGAAGTGAAAAAATGCAAGTGTGAATTTTAGTGCAGGCATATACTATGATGTTTATGTTTTCATATTAACTCAGTTGTCTTAGCGCATGGGTACTTATTTACGCATTGTACCTTTTTCTTTTTAATTTCATATTTGTGTGTGGTTTTGTTAAGTTATGCGCCCTCTATTTCGTTTTGAAGTTGTTTTTCACTTGCGAGTTCAGTTGTTGCTTTTGTTGTGTGGTGTCGGTGCCGCTTATACTGGCATTTAACATTGCATCTGCTGGTCTGCCTTACTTTGCCAGCGTTATTCTGTTACTGTGCTTACTTTATAGTGGGTGGCTCCAACGTGGCCTACTGAACTTGTTCTTTTTAAAATTGGTACATGTGTACAGGATTTAATGGAGCCGAATTAAAACCAATTTCAATTGTAAAATTGCACGCAATTTGACTGGGTATCCTGCTGATGAACGGTAACCGTTTTTATCATTTATTTTCAGCAGCATTCTAGTTATGTCTGTTCAGATACCTGTTTACTGGATACTGAATGTCTGAGAAGGATGATACGGGGGCATTGTAGACGGAATGAAGACAAAATTGAGAATTACAGCTTCGTATATAGTCTTATGATCGAATACAAGAGATTGTTGGAACACAACCACTCAAATACCACATTAACAAATAACACCTCAGTTACAATGGGCATTTTTGATGAGAAGAGAACACTGGACTGGCAAAGAAAATGATGTTTGCAAAGATAAGGCCATCCTCACTTAATTTTATGTTTACAGTCGTACGGCCGACCCCAAACTTTTGAAATTATCTAAAAAACGTTATAAATGTATATTTATAAAATGCTTTCACAAGTGGATTTTATTTTATGGCCAAAGTAAAACTTAATTTATGTACACAACGTGTTCAAGAGAAAACATCAGTGCCCGATTGCGAACTAATCTCGCGACTCTGCGAGGTTAGGAAGTGGATCTGAACAATGCGGACCTGACGATGATGCATGCGAACCATTCATGTTTCATGTTTCAGGTACTTACGCTACAAAGCAATTCGTTTACGATAAAGAACTACAGCACACTTTAAAATAGAACGACATATCGCAAATATTATGCACTCGAAGTACTAACTGACCATCTTTTTTTACCCGACCGACCGACCCTGTATTTTTGCTCGAAAAGGACTGCCAACATAACTGAATGAAGAAGATATTTCAGACACATGAAAAAAGTCTCATCTCTACTTGGTATGTTAGTTGAACAGGCAAAGAGAGCAAATAACTCAGTTATTTGTATGCCAAGTTGGTGCAGAGATCTATTTCTTCGTTTCCATAATGGCAAAAGCCGCTAAAACGAAGGAATCTACAGGACAGGCTTGTTAATTGTTCATTGTTTTCTTACCGCCGATCACTTGGAAAGAAAGCCCGCCATATGGATCTTATCTTAGAATGACACCGGGCTATATCCTTTTGTATTTTTTTAAAAAATTGGTAGTCTTTACAGTACAGTAATAAAAAAGTTAGGATTTTGTTTCGAAATTTTATTTTAATATCTCTGGTATAATTGATACGCGCTAATACTGTTATCACCGCCATTTTCTTACTAAAAAACTTGGCAGGCAGCATAATGATTAAGCTGTCTGTATTCCTGGCTGTATCATTCAAAGCCGGGCTTGTGAGCCAACTCATAGATAAATATGGTTTACAACAATATTACACAAAATCAGTAAAGTGTTAGTATTCTTTATGTTAAACAATTGCAAATAGGTCGAAATGTAAAAAATATATCAATTTTCATTGTAACTGTAAGGTACAATTTAGATATACAGCTTCATAGAAAATAAAATTTACATACACCAGTGCATCAGATCCAGTTCAAAAGTTTTTTTTTTTTAAAAAACGCTACTTGATATTTATAATTGTTTTTAAAAGAGAACGTCAAAATGGCTAAAATGAACAATCTTCTGCTGGTTACAAGTACTGAATTAGTAATATTGACTATAACCAGCTTAAAAACTATAACATTTTCTTAAGAGTTTTGCATTTGTTTGTTTTATTTATTTTTAGTACAACAGTCAACAAGTAACAAATAATTTCGGGCTAGATATACCTTTTCTTTAGTTTTTGAATTTTTACTTAAAGGTTGTTTTCATAATGTATACTATACATGCCCAAATGGAAAATACCTTATGGATTGTAGGATAGCAACGTAAAGAACTTTATGAATCATTACCACTTATGAAAATTGACTTACCTCATGCAGTTCAGTTCATTCCGTAAAAGAATGACAAACTTTCCACAAAAATGATTTTAATGTTCACCACAATGTTAAAAATGTACCGCGCTTATTGTTTTATCAAGCGAGGAAGGACTTTTATCACAGGAAGTCAGAAGAAACGAAACATGATATAAAAAACAAACTATTTATGATTATGACACCAAGCAAAGAATACCAGCTACACACGTTTTAGATCAGAAAGCAATTAAATAGTTAAACTTGATAGTACTTACTTAAATACCAGAAGACAGCAGAAGCGTGAGTTTTTGCTCTTGCTTGTAAACTGAGGTATTGCAAGTGGGTTCTATAATGGCGCGTGTAGAACTTGCATGAAAACTGTTTTGTAACGAACTCAACTGAAATGTGTGTCAATTCACGTTTCTAAAAATCTTCTCAAAGCCTTGCATGATGAAGCGATAAGTTGATATGGTTCTCAGATTAAAGATTATATAAAACATATTCTAAGACATGACGCGTCCACTGTTTGTCACATGGTTTTGTTTATGTAACAAATGCAGTAAAATTAATGGACTGTGAAGTTCTCGCTTCTTTTTGCCCACGCTTTTCAGTTAGATTAAGGTTGTTACTTCCTCTCAGCCCGTGAAGGAGAGATAGGCTTATGATTCCAAATATGCTCTTTGTTAATAACAGGAAGATTTTCGTTACCGAAGTTCAATTTTTTATATCCGGCCTCATTTCAGCTCATACTCGTGACCTCTGCTAAAATAGCTAGTTTTTTGTTATCCTCAGACCTAACCGAGTGGCTCAAACCGAAACCTTATAAAGAAATGATCCATGTAGCTTGCCTTTATTAAGGAGTGGAAATGATTGTTGTAATTGGCTACGATTTTGAAGTCAAATGACACAACCCGAGAAAATGGTTTCTCGTTTTGCGGTTTGTTTTGAAGAGGAAAAATCTTTGGTGTTATTCGTTTTAGCGAGTTGATAAAACTCTATAAAGTGATCATTCATTCTGTTTGTCTTGGGAAAAGTAGAAATTATTCCTGTTATGCATTCTAACTTTTAAACTAGTTGATAGAATGCAATAATTGACCTGATTAATGTTGCGGAATAGAAATGTTTAGTATTTCTTTTAAACTTTTTGATTGAGACAGTTGATGAATTTATCAGCTTATTTAGTTCGTTTCGCTTGTCAATTTGTCTCTAAAGTTCTTAATGTTTCAACAAATTCAGTTTTGACAAAACTCCAGGAAATGGTTAATAGTAATGCTTAGTCACGAGAGATCCAGAACTCAGTAATTCAACTAAAAATGGAATTTTTTATGACTAAAGGTCATAATTTACTAACATAGAGTTAGATCATCGATATTGCTATAAAAAGATGAAAGATGAACCAAAACTGACTAGTACTACAGACAATCCTTAAAATCAGTTAAGTTTTGATATATATAAATATATTTATTTTGTACATATTCAGTTTGCCTTTTTTCCTATCAATTTTGTCTATTTCTATCACTGTTTTTTATTCATCTATTAATTTTTCAGTCATTTGGATTCGTAGTTATTTTTCTTTATAAAATACGACTCTTTTACTATTTTTTTATCATTTATGATTAAGCAAAAAGTTTTTAAAACGTTAACATATTTCTAATTCAAAATACTCAAGTATAACAGGAAAAATAGAAACTGCGTGAAAACTCTTTTTTAACTTAAAGAATATTGACCAACGCAAAAATGACATAACTATTGTGTTTATTTGTGACTTCGTTAACCTTTATAATTATATAAGTAATGTTTATTATATTGTTATCACACATAGAAAATGCCAGTGCCGGATGTCCTTTTTATTTAAAGTCAGTCTAGTTACATAATGTAAATCCAGTAGTTTAAATTGATAATATGAGTAACTAAGATTATTTAAGTATAACGCAACTTTACTCTGCTAGAAATTTAAAGTTATAATTTCATAAAAAGATATCGATATATCTTAACAAAAGAAAGTGGATATTACAGGAAGAGTCAGCCGATACTCCTATTGCACTGACTAATAATTCCTGCTTTTCAGTTTTCTTCGAAACGACTAGAGAACACTTTTACACCAAGTAATATCCTGAAACGGTCCTTACCCCTAATCTTTCCCTCACACACCTACCATTAACAGGAGAAAAAAATGAGCTACAAAATAGATGTGATATAGTTTGTTCTTATACACATGGTAATTTACGAACAACATAGTGTAAATTCTGCCCATTCGTTTCCTAATTAAGTACTGGTATTACTTGGATACAGCTTTAACTACAAATAAAAAGAGTTCTTTTATCTTGTACAATAACCCGGACGTTTTGTCTTTTCACTTTTGTGTTTTTGAAATTAACTGTAAGATTCTACTGTTCTCCTCTAATAAATAGTTGTTAATGTCTTACCGTTGGAGTTAGCAATGTTTAAGGTGTGAAAAAATACTTTTAGATCTAACTCTCAAGAAGCGGAAACCCACTGAGCATGTGTAAAATAAAAAACCAAGCAATGAAGAAGTCTGTAGAAATGTTTTTTCTTTATACTTTACCCTTTCTTTGATGTACTTTTATTCCCGAGGTACCTTCGTATTCGCGCCACTATCCGGCGTCGTAAGTCAGGGGTAGCAGGAATCTTTCAATTACGTAACTCCTCAAACAAACAGTAAAAACTCATGAAAATTTATAACAATTTAATTTATTCATTTCTGAATGGTTATTTACTGAAGCCAAAGGCATTTTAGTCAGGCTAAGTGTTAGGAAAAAAGAAAAAAATCTCGCTCTATGGTTAAAACTGATATGACAGTAAGCGTATTAGAAATTGCGTGTTCCTAATTGATTGATGTTAAAAGAACTATATCAGCTCTTGACCTTATTCCAAGATAAAATTGTCTGGCCATCTCTTAGTATTTACCATAACCTGAATCACATTTAAATTTTACTAAGGCTTGAAATTCGTAGTTTCACACCGGAAATCAATCACTCATCATATGGCTAATTTGGTCTATGAACATACAAGGACTGGCGCAACTACAAACTCGATAGAATTTTCCCCATGAACAGAATTTAAAACTGAGTGTTTATTTCTTTTTTTTTTTATCCTGGAGAAAGACTTGAAAGTTAAATTTTATAGCTAACTTCAGGTGGGCTATGAAGCGCTAAAGACATGTAAACACCGAGACCAACTAATATTTTCAACGGAAGTGTTGTACTTGTGCGGTTCGGTTGTCTTGGATACTCTAGGTAAACAAGAACTTCCTGCAGAAAATGCGAATTTACCTAACAAGTACTAC
This sequence comes from Zoanthus sociatus, assembly GCA_025331085.2. Lineage (NCBI taxonomy): Eukaryota > Metazoa > Cnidaria > Anthozoa > Zoantharia > Zoanthidae > Zoanthus > Zoanthus sociatus. The sequence goes on along the minus strand of JAOBAY020128858.1, from coordinate 1,921 downwards.
TTCAAAATGTCAGCACAACTGAAAAATGCTTGATTAATTTGACGTATAAACAGCTTTTGTTAATCTTTTGAAAGTTTTGAATGCCTTTGAAGACGGAAGTTTTCTTTCGTTCATTGTTTAGATTTTAGCTCTGACATCATGCACCAGTGACTATAAGATTATAAAATTAACTTTTAGTGGAAAGTAAAAGGCTATATAAGATCTTAAGTGGAAATGAGCACCCAAATGAAAAAAGTCACTCCTCAATTATGAAATATTGGCATCCTATACGTATGCCAAAGTTAAAACTTCCTTTTTCGCATGGGAAAAGTTAAAAGTACTTCAAAAACCAAGTGGAACTATTGAATATCAAGAGCTTTCCTTTTTACGGGGAATACCTGAAAGGCATGAGGACAGTAGAGCGACTGACGGCTGTCTGGGGATCAGAGAGTTGGTACCAACCACGTGCACTCCGGATAGACTTGTAGACGTCAAAAACTGAAAGGAGTTGTTGACGTGTTTTGTCAACAAAAAATTAAGTAGAAATAGATCCTAGCTTCTCACGCCAGCAGGACATTGATAAATGTTTTGTTTTTCAAAAATCGAAATTCATCATCAAATTTGTCACATCAACAATAGTAAAAATGTAAAGTTTCGATGAGATTTGCCACAAATTGGCGAAGATGTGATACGATGAATATTTTCAGCTAAATATTTCATGCGGAATTTTTACAAGAAAATATGTGTTTAGCACGATAACGAGGCTACGGGGAATTTCATGCCCTAGGCCCTCGGCCCTCTATGATATATTTCTTTGTAAATTGCCTAGATTTTGAAAATTAATTTCTTTGCATTTCGAGGCTAATACATTAAATTGGCAGTTTTACTAACTTAAATGTGAAAAACTTGATAGGAAATTCCTCTTATGGCTCAAACATTTCGCTGTGACACCGCTAAGCGTGATCTATGCAAGCTCTCACTAACCGACACCACAAATATAAACAAATCTTGCCGGTCCTTTATCATTTCATTTTGTGAATGCCGTTAAATTAATTTTAAAATCCTTTTAAAATGGGTTCATTGCCAAAAACAAACGTTACTGTAACCAAAAGCAAACGTTTTCTTTTTAAAACGGTTTTGAAGACTTTGGCTATGCACAAGATCTAAAAGGAACGCGGTCTCGGGAAACGAAACCATGCGCTAGTTGAATAAACGTTTTTCTTAAAAAATCAACACGAGCTTCTATCACCTCTGGGGTGTGAGGTGGCCAAATCTTTTGTCAAAGCAAGATTCTTTTTCAAACAATAGACTGTACTGCAGAAAGACCGTATACAAAATTGTGTAAGTACGCACGATCTGTGAAGACCTCTCCACAAAAAAGATATAAATAGTAAACCGAATGAATGAATAACTGGGGTATTATGATCAAAGACCCTGGGAGCATCAAAGTTGTTGAATTCTGTTGAAAAGGTTTATGAGCATTAATTTTGGAAACTAAAAAGTAGATCCAGTCTTTTGACTCTCAGTCGGAGGGTTTAAAAAAACTTAAGGATTTATCGAAAAAACAGGATAGTGATCCCGATGTAAGCCGCTGAATCAGTGGAGGCTATCCAAGACCCTGGAATGCTGCACCCTGAATTCACTTGTAAATCGCTTAGGACATTATATACACCATTATTAAATGATTTTGAGGCGAAATTCAAATGGCGTCTTGTTTTTCATCAGTCTTAAACTAGGACATACTTTTTGTTTTGAAATGAAGAAGCCGTTCCAGCGAACACACAGTTATACTCAAGTACCTTAATCTGTATCAACCTGTGCTCTAACCAAAGTGATAAATGTCTTAATGTTAGTATATACCACACAAGTGAATAGTACTTTTCGCACACGCTGATTGCCTCGGAGGTGATTAGCCAACTAAAGTTAGTCTTTGGTTCGCTAG
>JAOBAY020128779.1:0-15921 GCA_025331085.2 Zoanthus sociatus | reverse complement strand
CCTTATTAAATGACCATTCATTTTTTTATGTCTTTGCAAGTATAATCTAGAAATGTCAATGGTTTTGACTAATTCTGAAATTTTTATTTTCTAAGAAAATTAAAATTTTTGGCTTTCAAAAGTCAAGCATGTAAAGGGTTAATAGCTACACTGCATGCCATGATGTTTAATTAAGCTGATTTATCATTGTCGAGTGACGGAGATCTTAAGGGATTACACTTCTCACATACCCAAATGCCTATTACGATTGCCAAATGTTGTGTTTTTTTTTTGTTCTAGCAAATGGATTAAGATAATAGACCAAGCCTCAACACACTTTTAATTGAAGATAAATAAAAAAAAACAATTTATTCACATGCCATGGTAAAACCCTCTTTGAATTAATTTGACAATCTGAAGCTTATGTATAATACACGTTACCATTTTGTACGAATTGTATGAAAATTCCCTAACAAAAGAATTGTAAAAATCATTATTGAAGATAGCAGTGTAATCGCCAAGACATGTGTCAGTCGTTTTATCTATTGCTAGTAAGTATTGCAAAACCCTGTGGCGGATCTAGGGGAGGTGCATTGGGTGCACGTGCACCCTCCCCCCTTCTTCCCCCCCTCCTCCGTCCTTGGTTACAAAAAAACTTCTACAACTTATAAACGAAATAAAAAAAATTAGATAACAGTCAGCGATCCATTGTACCGTAAAACGGCTAGATTTCGGAGTTCCTTTAGTGGAATAAAATGGACCATTTTGTTGTGGTTCTTACTGTCTTGAGTTGTTACACGCATCATTCTTATTATAATGGAAGCTAAGCTCAAAATTGCCAAAGCGAAAGCTATCAGAGAACAATAAAAACACAAAAACTACGTTAAGGTCAAAGTTTATTTCCTTTATCATTTACGGAGTTATAGACTACGACAGCCTTTTTATCAAAGACTAATGCATAATCCTTATAAGACCTACCATACAAAAATTGGGCTTCCTGTGCTTTTCCGTCTGATATGTGCACCCTCCCCCCCCCCTCCCCTCCAACCAAAATCCTAGATCCGCCCTTGAAACCAAATAGTATTTCTGCGACCCATATGAGCTGATTGGCCTAATTACAGCAAAGGTTTCAGATGGCTTAGTATTTCAAGCAACGGATATTGTTATCGATATATAACGCACATTATCCGTCCTTCAGGGTTTACCTGGGACCGAACAGCTAAGGCAGGACTGAACCCAAGAACAAAAAGTTCGGAAACGAAAGAATGTCGGGTCAACAACAAATACACTAGTAATAATAACAACAACAACAACAACAACGAAGATGAAAACAACAACAACAACTGTCAACAATTGGAGATTTTACAGAGAATGAATGGCGCATTAACGGTTTTGCCACCCAGCTGTTTTAAGTATTTTAGAACTGTCATAACATTTTAAAAATTGCTTGAATAGCGTCAAAAACTTCATCTCTTTGTTAGTTCGATAAGCTGTGTCAAGCTTTAGACTCAAATCTTATTGATCTTTGTTCGTGAAGCAGAATGTAAACGATGACCTCAACAAAGATTTGACAATATAAACAGCAGTAGCGATGAAGAGGACAAGCACGATAACGATAACGATTGCAAAGAGATTTACAATGACAATTACTAGCTCCAGCAAGGAAAAGTGTAAATACAAGTTGAAAGGCAAGGACAAAGTATTACGTTTTACCATTTTTTAACCCTTGACAGAACAACAATTTTTTACGTTAAAAGTCATTAAGTTCCGTTGCCTTCTTTCTTACCTTTACATGCACTGTCAATTGCCTCACGAGTAAAATCGTTGATATCACTAAAGGATCGAGCATCGAAAAAATGCTTTGAGGATGGTTGAGAGCATGCTAACTTGAAGGCGTTACTATTTATTTTGTTGCCTATTTTAACAGTTATCAGTTTTACCCCTTGGCTTTTGAGTTTTTCTGCAGCGGAAAGCACAGCATCATCTGATGATGTTGATTCAGGAACGAGTAAAACCAAAATCTTGGGCGCAGTAGGTCGAGTTCCGCCAAAAATGGTAAAACCATTGTCTGCTGCTCGAGCGAGCGCCTCTGCTATATTGTATCCAGAACCTGCTTGCTGAATTCGGTCAACAACGCCCTTCAAATCCGGCTTTGAGTAAAGAGAGTCGAGTTTTACAATCTGTTCTGCACCATCGCTATACGGGATAAAACTCACATGAGCTAGTCTGTTATTAATCTCAAGAAGATCAACGGCTGACTTTGTAAAATCTTTTACAGCAGTGAATTCAGAGGGGCTCATCCTTGTGGAAGTTGGTAGGCCAAAGATTATGTCTATTGGAGACGTACATGCTATTAAGCAAAAGAAAAAGAGGTATGAGTACAAGGAAGGTAAGCGATAAATGGCAAGTAAGTAAATGTTTAGAACGTTACTTCATGACTTCACTTCGTGACTTACATTGATTCACACAACTTAACACGTCAACATTTGCGTGGCTCACAGAAGCTAGTATACTCAAACTAAAGAGACTTTTAGTTGCTTAAAAAATCTTTTTCACTGCTAGTGCTACCTAAACAAATTAAAAACAGCCTTATTTATGTTTTACATACACTTTTAAATAAACTGAATTGCCTGTGACCTGAGGTAAAAACTGATAGTACCTACTGATTGTTTTAGCTGTCTAACCAAAGATTGTTTATCAATTAAGTAAAATGTATCCAGCTGAAATCAGTTTATAGCTAACAGAAATATTTAAGTGCAATATCGCTTTTGGCCAAACACGCAAAAACAGTTTTGTAGGGTAACAGCTTGCCAAAGCACCGAAAAAATACTGTAACAAGACATGGAAAGTAGTTTTGTTCCAGCAGCAAGTAGCTGCCAAGTTTTAACTTGCGCCAACCCTGGAATTTTGAGGGGAAAGAAGATCCCTATCGTTTCATTTCAGCTAAAATATATGTTATTCCAACAAATTGTTCATTTTAGCATGTACAATGCGCCATAATGCTTAACAAAGGGATTTTAATGGGTTTTGACGGTTTCATCATTGGTTTAATACATACATACATACATATACAAGTTCTCCCTTCGGGGCTTTCAGAACCTGTTTACAAGTTTATGCAGGGTCAGACAGTTGAGGGTCTTAGCTAGATAGTCCGCAAAAGCGGCTCACATATATTAATGACCGTAAATGCCCTCAGTACTAGTGAAGAAGACAGACCACAACATTGGGATCACTACCCTGCTCTTTTCGACAAATGTGTGTGTTCTTTTAAGTCCCTTGATAGAGTATCGAGAGACTGGACCTACGGTTTAACGTCCTTATCCGAGAAGACGCGAAGTTTAACCGTTTGCAGATGTTAGAGCAAAGGCAGCACTTTCTCCCAATTATTTTAAGACCCTAACTAATGGTCCGGCCGGGAATCGAACCCGAGCCTCCCGCAATTAATTACTGTTCAGTTAAACTGTGCAATTCTCTTCTCGCGTAAATATTTGGAAAGCGCTTCTACACTGATGTATTTAGTATTACACAAATGTCAAGTCGAGGCTGACAATAATAATAATAAATACTGTATTTAACGTCAGTTGTGAAGGAAGTGGTTAATACCCATTCTTTCTAGCCAGAGGCTAATGTTTAATTGCTGGACGGCTCATGCAGATCTTTGCGTGAAAGACGAATTTGCAGAGGGAGGAAAATTGGAGTACCCGAAGAAAACCCCTCGGAGTCAGATTGAGATTGACAAATCTCAGCCCACAAGCGGACTCGATCTCGGGTCATAGAGGTAGAAAGCACCTCTAATGACCACCACACAAATCTGAAGATTTTCCCGGCAAACTCTGACAGCCCGTAAGAAGTAGGATGGTGACCCTTGAACCTTATAACAAAGTTGGGCTCCAACTTGGTTTAGTTTATTTGCTGTAAAGCAGCTCACTATTCGGTACACGGTTCGATTTTCGGATGTCACTGGCGATGAATTTCAGAACATGCGGTACGTACGTTCAGAGGTTTGAAACCTTTGCGGTATCGAGAGACGAGTTGAGGAAGTCACCGGCGATGAATTTACACTAAAGGCCCGTTATTAGCCGCAACATGTTGCACAGTTGTGGTTTTTTATAATGGCTTACGAAGAGAGTTGCGAAGAGTAGGTGCTTTTCTTTTACGCGGTGATGGAACAGACAACGCAAACTTCGATGGAATACTACCCTCAGCAACATAAATCCGACCGTTCAAAGACTTTCTCAGGTCTTCAGACTTAAAATGAAGCGAACATACTTTTGTAAGCCTTGTAATTTTGAAATGTTTTCCTTTGTCGCAACGAATTGCATGAATCCATTGTTTTCGTCTGAAGGGCAAGTTGGGGAAGGAAAAATACGACAATTTTTCACCAGTTGGCATTGTAAAACCGACTTGGTTACATTGAGGAACACAACAGCTTGTAGGCATGTTGATAAGATCTAGATATATGTGAAAATATGCTAAAGATTATGAATAGAACTCGACACTATTCTGAAACAATCTCTGTGTATCGAGTTTGACCTTTCCTTACTAGCCTCGATTTCATGTATCTGACGCCATACTGACATTTGGTGTATTGTGTCTTGGAAACAAATACCTATGCATCTGATGCTAATTTTTTGTTGCCTTTAGCTAAAAAAAAGTAGGATTGTACTTTTTGAAGCATACTTAATTATGCATGCACAATTTGTTTTGTAATTGGTAAATTACACTGCCATTATGCATATCTCTCACTGAGAGGCATGTGATCGCATGCACACACCTCAGCACATGCGTCAAGTTTTTGAGGTGTGCGATTGATCGCATGCCTTGATTGCTTATGAAAATACTACCAAAGTTTTTAAAGTTGACTTGAAATTTAAAAAATTCAATAAGTCATGTATTCAGCTCAGGCACTAAGCTCTTCACTTATTGGATTACATTTTAACAACAAACGTTCTATAATTATCTGAAGTATAAAATGAAAAAAACAGAAAATGCTATTCATGAAGTAGATGCTTATAATTAAAATACTGTATGCTATTGCATGCCTAACTTGTTGTACGGTGTGTAATTTACTGCACACGTAACTGTATTCTCAATGACAGGTTTGATTATGGGAGAAATATGAAAAGTATATTGATTTAGAAACTCTGCAGGCATGATCACATTTACCCCAGAAACTTAATTACAGTATATGATATTATCTTTGTGCTCACATTGTGACGCCTTTGGATGGCCTTCTGATGCGTAAACAATAAGTCCATGGCCAGTTGCCCAGTGTCCTGCTATGCGCCCCCCTGGTTCAGGAATAACCTGCATAAAAGTTATGTAACAATCAAAATTAATTAATTAATTATTCTGATGTCATGAATAGAAAGACATCTCAACCATTGCTGTAACTGTACATGTAATAACAGGGGGAGGCAGGGAGGGGGGCAAGAAGGGCAGTTGTCCCCACCAGGTAAAGGAAACACAGTGTTTATACAATAATAAATCACAACAATCTCAGCAGTGTTTGCTTGACACCTTAAAGACCTTGGAAGCAACTTTCTGTGTGGAGGTGAAAACAAAACATCCAACTAGAAACCCTGTCTGTATTTGGGAGATCCCTATAAAGGTATGCATAGTTTGTTCCACAAAACCACAAGTATATCAATAAAGATAATTTGATGTTTAATGTAGCTTTGAGATATTTTTCATTTTTTTAAGTGTTTATTTTTTGTCCTGATATTACTAAGAATAGTACACTTTAAGGAAAGGTACAGAGAAAAACCTTTGCTTCTTTGCATAGCAACATATAATTATTTTATCTGCTTTAAATTTCCTTCCTATATTAACAAAGAATAACAAAGGGGGTGTGCTACTTTCAGTCCAAATTTAAAATGTCTTGACATACATGCATTTCACTTGGACAGAAGGTGTTGATTTACTTGGCACAAGCAGAGCAAAGTGTCAAGCTTTGAAATAAATAATTATTTTACTTATCAGCTGGATTTGATATCTAAACTTAATTGCAAGGCAAAAATTAATATCAGAGCATACAATTGAGAAATTGTATGTTGAACTTCATCTTCTTTTACTTAGACCCAGTATTATGTTAGTTGTTAGTAAACACAATACATTCTAATTTAACTGCTGATTTTTTGTTACTCCCAAATTTTTAAACTCTTTAACTTCTTACAAAATTGGGTACTAGAATTTCCATACTGGTCCATGTACACATGCAAACTAACCCACAACCAAACCCTAACTTTTACAGTTATAGACACAAGCAGTGTTTTAGCAAGCTCAAGAATATGAAGGGCATTTTTGCATATATATTAATCAATATTCATAAGGCATGACATAAAAAATAGTTGTCTGAAAATCGAATTTTATTTATTTACAAGTCTGTTTGAACTTATCAAAATTTCAATTATAATAATTAATTTAAAAAACAAACAGATTTGGATAGTTCAATATTAGTAAATATAAGTTTAACTGGGATTTTTGGCTTCCCAAACTTGGCAGCTGCAGTACTGGGGCTAACGCGACCTTCGGATTTGAACTGGCCACACCCACTCATATTTTAAGTAAAATATTGACCTTCTGCTTTACTGGTGATCTCTTCCAGTTGTTTTAGAGCCACAGAGAGTTATAAGTTTGTGGGTTAATTATTTAATGAGAAATTGTGGTCTGAACATGGTGTCAAATTACATGGCCACCACAAACGTGCTCACTTTTTCTATACCAGGTGTCAGAAAAATGGCCATTTCTCAAAAACTACTTGACCAAATGAGCTCAAACTTCAGAATTGGTAGTTTCAATGAATGTGGCACATTTGGTGACAGAATGAAGCCAATCCAAAACCAAAGGGCGTGGGCCACTAGGTGATTTGGCATGGAATGACCCATGAAGTAAATTACTAAAGATTAAAAGTAAAATTTTCTCAAGTTCTCAGGTTCCTACAGAAGATAACAATTAAATAATAGTAAATGTTAGTAGCCATGCACAGACAGCTGTTTCAGCCTTGTTAGGCCTCATCAGCATGGCATAGCTAACAAACAGACTCAGGTTCCTACAGAAGATAAGTCTAATAACCAGAGTTATCACGGTCCTTGAAAATCCTGGAATGTGCTAGAATTGTGAAAAAAAATCTATGTCCTCGTAAGTCCTTGAAATGGGCAAAAAAAGTTTCTTTATTTGTAAGTTGTTTGTTAAAATATTTTTGATATAACAGTGCTGTAAAACAAAAATCATTACTTTGCAAGGCCTCCTCCACGGGGAGCGCATCAGAGCTGGCAAACATGGATATCGGTTTCTTCTTACCAATATACATTGCAAATGTGTATTAGTTAGTACTAATATATATGAGTGCTATTAATGGGGCACAACCCAGTTGTAGAATTGCATGCAATTTAGGTATCCTGCTGATAAACAGTAACTGTTTTGTTATTTTTTCAGAAGCATTATAGTTATGTCTGTTCAGATATCTATACTTATGTTGTGACTTCTGTCAGAATCAGCGTGTAATATTCGATAAGTTTGTAATTTGTTAACTGCTAGATTGCTTGGTCAAAATTTCAGATCCGATCCAAGATTTTACGCAACACTCAACAGAAGTGAATTGTCAACTTCGTACCCATCGTGTTCACCTATCCAACACACAAAGTGTCAGGTGAGGCTACTTTGTTTTCCTAGAAGGTTTAGATTCAATTTAGTTGAATAAAATAAAGTTTAAATTGTTATCTTTGGATATAGTGAAGATGTACCCTTAGATATTTTTTGGGGTTGGGGCGTCTTTTTTACATCATGTAGAACATCGATAATCTTTACTATATCATTATCTTTAGTTATTTCACTGTTAAAAATATCAGATAGGAAACTTGTTGAAATCTGTTTTTTAAAAAAGCTAAAATGTGTCGTTAATCAATAAGTTGATCTCAAACTCAAAAAAGTTTGATCATTGCTGTGGGGAAAGCACAAAGCTGACCTTTAAAAAGTTATCCCTTTGTCAGAGCAATACATCGATGAACATAAAAACAAGAGTATTTTGGTGTGCAATCAATTTATCAAAGATCATTGTACCTGATGACAGAACCCTTGCTCTAAAATGGTAAAGAAGTGCCAAAACAAATTTGATTTTCTGGTCAATGAAATGCTTAAACATTAAACAGTAAGACCGTAACTGAATGTAGAATCAGATTTGATTTGCACAAAATTATCCATGTAAATAAAGAACAAGTACAAGCCTGAAAAAATGCATCCTGAATCTACATTATAGATTAGAAGTGATGCAAAAAAGAAGAACTATAATGAGATAATTCGTTTTTATCACATCAACATCATCAGGCAATGAAGAGAGAGTTTGTACAATTATCTGATAAGAAGTATGGATTTACAAATCGAACACTCATAGAATGCACTGTTGAATATGCTTGTAATCATGATAGTGCAGTCAAGCAGCATTTGGGTAATTGTGATAGTTTTCATTTTATTAAGAGCTTGTTTAATTTTCAATTAATTTCCCCTTTCTTAATTGACCATTGATTTTTAATATAAAAACGGTGCAAAATAACACTACTGTAATTGCAAGAGTAGATCACTGGTAAAATTTTCACACTGGGGGCATACTTAGAATTATGTGAACCCCAACTCCTTCAGTGATACATGCTTAGAAACTATATGCATAAATAAGTACACTCAGTAAGGAAATTATGCTGTCTATTATATGCAATTTAAAAATTGTTGCAGGAAAGAGCTTTTGCATTGTGACAAGTAGGTACACACATGAAAAAGGTTTTTGTAGGATTAAAAAGCGTTTTTTAGGAAACAGCTTTAGAGTTGTGACAAGTAGGTACATACATTAAAGGTTTTTTAGGAAACAGCTTTGGAGATGTGACAAGTAGGTACACACATTAAAAGTTTTTATTAGGATTAAAAAGATGTTTTAGGAAACAGCTATTGAGATGTGACAACTACACCAGGTACACACATTAAAAAGGTTTTTTAGGAAACAGCTATCAAGATTTGACAAGTACACACATTTAAAAATATTTTCTAGGAAACATCTGTTGAGATGTGACAAGTAGGTACAGATATTAAAAAGGATATTTAGGTAAAAGATATTAAGATGTGACAAGTAGGTACACAGTAACAAGTTATTCAAGGAAAAACCAGTAAAAAGCTATTGAGGTGCAACAGTACGCAATTTAAAGTTTTAATGTGTAGGATGTTAGCTTCTTAAAAAAAGCTTTAGAGCTATATGCCATACCACTCTGTATAGACCCATTTCACGCCATCGGGACATTGATAAATATTCCGTTGTTCAGAAGGAAATTCATCATTAATTTTGTCACATCAATAATAGTAAAAGTGCAAAGTTTCGATGTAATTGGCCAAAAATAGGCGAATATTTGAATATTTCAAGCTAAATATTTTTGTGGAATTTTTGGAAGAAAATGTATGTGTTTGGCATGATAACAAGGCTCGATGTGCACCACACATTTCTTTGTAAAATTGCCTATATTTGAAAATAAATCACTTTGCTAATTTAGGGGCCAATACATTAAACATTGTCAGTTTTATTAATTTAGATGTGACAAATTTGATAGCAATTTCCTTTCTCCAATAAATCAAACATTTTGCTGTGTCACACTTAGCATGAAAGGGGTCAGTCGGTTAAAAGTAAAAGCACAATGCTTATTGGATGTGACTATAAAGATGAACCCGAGTATAGATAGCACAAACGTGCTAGTAGCTGACTTTAAGTCACTATATTGGGTACTATGGCTACGTTGGTAGATGGCTTTACCCCTTCACACTAGTTACCATAAAAAATAGTGAGCCTGTTTGCTAGCTGCCATGGACGGCTGTTTAGGTCATTTTAGGCCTCGTCAGCATGGCATAGCTAGCAAGCAGGCTCAGGTTCCCAAAACGAATTGAAACATTGGTATAAAATCAAAGCTAGATTTTCATTCGGCACCTGTAAAGCCTACACAGCTGTTTTTGTGCTGTCTTGGGTAACGAAGCGTGCCAACAGTAAATTATTTATTTATGTGCATGAGTTAAGCCCATAAACTTGGCTTCTACTTCACAAAAATATAATAACATTTTTTTAGCTAGTATTATTATCTTCAAATCAAAGTTGTTCAACTCAATTCAATATATTTTTTTAACATTTTTAGACGAGTTTTAAAGCATGAAACTATCGTAGACTTAAGAGATTCAGTGGATAAACTGAGACTTCCTTTGTATCGACAACTGGAACAGCATGGACTCAGCCCACGGCCTTTCATCGTTGTAAGTTTGCTACATAGTAGCAAAGTTGCTTGCTATAATATTAGGAATTGTCTCACACATGATACTGGGACGGTAGCGTGGCTGGTGCAGTTGGTAAGAAATACCTTTTGACTGCAAGGTCCCATGTTCGATCCCCTGAAAGTAAATACTTTATTAAACATCAGTTGCGAAGGAAATGGTTGCCTATTGTTCCCAGCCAGAGTCCAGTGTTTAACTGCTGGAACTATAGAAAGACCTGTAATGCCAGATGGATCAGAAATGTGGGTTGTTAGATTGTTTGAAGATGATACTTTAAGAAGAGCGGAAAGACGTATGGTTCGAAAGATGTGTGGTGTGAAGTTGGCTGATAGAATAAACACAAGAGAGTTGATGGAAAGACTAGGATTGAAGGATACAATGGTTGCAAAGAAGTTTGAGATGGTTGGGTCATATATTAAGAAAGGATGATGACAAGTATGTGTAACAGGCATAGAATTTTGAGATTGAAAGCAGAAGAGGAAGAGGAAGACCAAAGTTGAGTTGGAAAGGAATGATGGAGAAGGAGTGTCGTAAAGCTGGTGGGAACTTTGAGGATGCAAATGACCGAGTGATATGGAAAAGTTGCACCAAGTCATGGAAGGGAAGTCAGTAACCCCTTGAAAAAGGGAAAAATCCTGACTTAAATAAAATAATTATGATGATGAACGGCTCCGAACTTGGTGTGAAAGTCAAATTTGTCCAAGGAAGGAAAACCATATTTCACAGAGAAAATCCTTGGCATCAGATTGAGATCAATAAATCTCATCCCACATGCGGATTCGATCTTTGGCTGGCTGTTAAACAAACTGCTGTGTAGGAAGCACTGAATAACTTGGCATCACACTATACTTCAGACATGATATTTAATCATCAACCCAAAAGGTATGCCTTGCTCTCTGGAAAGGGTCTTATAACAGCGCCTCCATACCATGTTGACATTTATAGCAAAAGATCAGTAAACATCAACCCAAAGGACCATGCTCTCTGGAAAGGCTCTTATGATAGGCCTTAATACCACTTGGAAATTTATAGCGAAAGTTTATTTTCAGTTACTACACTACGTATTCGTCAGTCAATTACATTGCAAATGTTTAATTGAATGAAACCTTTCCTTTGAAATCACTAACATTTGTATTTAGTTATTTTTTTTCTTCTACTGTGTACTTACTTTAAAAAAAAGTTAGGTATTTTAATTATTTGCATGTTAATTATACTTTAAAGAGTATTTGGTTTTTAGCGAAAAATTACCCTGTTGATACTGGGCATTATTGTTATTATTATTATTATTATTATTATTTTAAAGGTTATTTTCGTTTGTTTTGTAAGTTTTGTAACAGTTTTACTGTTCGTCAAATCTTTCAGAAACACGGTTTAGGCTTAACACAGGCAACTCCACCAGTTTCATTCCATGCGTCGGAGACTCCAGTTAGTGAAAGAATGATGTCATTTAGCGACACCCTTCGCCATCAACCTGCTGGTCCAGGTACTTGTTGTCTCCTTTTCCATAAACCTCTCTGTCTTTTCAAAAACATTGAATACTGTGGAATACGACAGTGTTTTCCTTCACAAAAATCTTTTTAATAATCGTGTATAGGGCGATACACTGATAGAGCGAGACGTATAGCTAAACCTAAATAGTTTCAACAAATATGGTATATTTTTAAGTTTACAAATTGCATGCATTTGATATTTAACCCTACCACTTATCTGACGACCACCCAAAACTTGCTCTGGGAAAAGACTGTAAAGCTATAGCAAATATTCCTTCAAAGTCAACAGGGTACCCTGCGACATTCACCGTTCGCCGGCCCTTATCTGAAACCCTGACCCTGTATAATATTTGTATTCATTCACTAGGTTGTGAAGTTGTAAACTATCGCATTGTCTCAGTAAAGAATACAGTATCTCATTCTTTTGACAGTGTCTACTCCAGAAGTTGTTCAGTCCTGGACTGAGAGACTGGAAAAACATCAACCTGCAGGTTAGACATAACCTTCTTTAAAAATCCACTAGAAGACTTTATCCTAGCCTGCACCACGGACGAACTTTTGTTGTTAAAATGTTTATGACTAGGGTTTTTTATGTCTTATTTTATTAGCCAATAGTGTTAAAAAAGTGTTTCAACGTTTTTAAATCTAGAAATCGTCTGACACCTTTTTTTTGCTTTAAATACTTAAAATTTTGGCTTAAAGATAGTTGCATAAATCGCGCGGCCAAAAGACTGGTTATCAAACCTTGTGACGTCAGAAGGGTTGAAGACGTGTGCTTTTTGAGCGTCGCTTGGTTTATTCTATTTGTGGTCTGAAATTGTACGAAGTTGATTGTGATTGATCATTGAATGTGACCTTTTGTGTTTATTTCGCTTGCTGCCAATTTGTTTTTGGTTTCAAACCTTCTGACATCACAAGGTTTGAAAACCACTCTTTGGGTGTGCGATTTATGGTACAAATTTTGCTAAAATTTCGACTAATTAAAGCAAGAAAAAATAGGCTTCAGGCGATTTCTAGAGCTAAGAACTTTAAAATTCTTTTTTAACACTATGAGGTAATAAAATAAGAAATTTTAAAAACCTGTCACATACATTTTAATGTCCGTCAGCGAATCAGTGCAGGATTTCGTGTTCTAGATTAGTTATAATAATATTATTAACATATTATGCTCTTAAATTTGATTGGCTTCTCTCGCCATCTTTTCTAACTTAATGTTTTAAATTTACCAATTACGCAGCTCATTGAAATCATAAAGCGAGTAGAGCCAATCAAAATTGAGTACACATACCAGAAACATGATTTAGAATACAAAATTCTGCATTGATTCGCAGATGGTCTTAGTTAGCATATTTATTGAAACTGAAACTGTCTGTATGCAGACTAACTAGACAAAATTGACTTTTATAATCTTCGGATTTTTCAATGCTTATTTTACTTAGACAAACTTTAAACTCCTTTTTCTGCTTTTTAAAGTTTTGTTTTCGACCAGCAGAAAATGATCAGTTAACAAGTTCTACAGGACAGCTGTAAGTGTTGTACTTTATTTATAACTAATCTACCTGCACAATTGTGTTAGGTCAACACTTAAATAAAGTTAAAAAAATATTTGCTTAATATCTCACGAATTTTATTACATTTTGTTACGACCTTAATAATATAAGAAAAAAAAAGTTTCTAATTTTTTTAGTTTCTCTCTCCATTGCTCTCTCTGTTTTTCACCGTTTGCCTGCCTATCTATCTATCCATCTGTCTGACCTTCTTCCTATATTAAATCTATAAAAATGTGTAGAATATCTGAAGTTAAAAATCGTAAAATACTAGGTACATAGCATTGGTTGTTTTTGAAGTTGCTAAATCGTTTTGTTGCAGAAATTATCGAGACATTCACACACCAATTTTAAATGGACGGAAAACGGTTCAAACAAGATCGCAGATTCCACAGCCTGTGATAAAACTAGGTTCCAAAATGGACAAAGTACAGAACAGTGGCCAAAAACCATGGAAAAACCAGAAAAATGTTTTTACAACAGCTAACATGTCTGCTGATCGAGTCAAGAGCAAACGTTCATCAACACCAAATGTCCGTCCAAGACTTACCAGTAAGACTGATTCACACAAAAAGAATGTACGAAGATCTCTTCCTTCCCATTCAGACAAGACAACTTGGATAAAACAAGCATTAGCTGATGAGGTAAATATGATGTTTACAGTTGTATTCATATTTGTAAGTCGAAGTGTAGTTATAGCTGAGATGTTGGTTTTGCTATATTATCTTGAAATAGCCTTCTCAGATAAAGGTGCAAACTGTTGGTATACAGGTAGTCGTTTAACTTTCTAACGGGGGTAGGGCAATGATTGTTTGTCTGTTCTACTGAGGAAATTGTTGATATCCTAATTCAACTATCATCAAGAAAAACAATAATATAGTATATCAGATTTATATGGTGCTTTAGATTTATATAGAGTATTTACTGTTTAATAATTAAACGCGTCAAGGACGATTGGACTACAAGTAAATAGTTCATGAGGCCAAGAGATCAAATTGTTTTAGTATAAACCGATTAATCGGTCAAAAAAAGATGTACAAATTAAATTATTGATGAAATCCTCTGATATTATAGCAAAACAGGGCTCATTATTATTTTTATCTGCCATATTTTCTCTACTAGTTGGCTATCACAAATAGAGCTCTAATAGAGTAACCAATCAGAATGCAGGATGCGTGTTAGACCTTTAGTAGGTTTATGCTAAATGAATATATTCAATTGTGCTTAATTTACAAGCAGATACAAAGTATACAGAGTCTTAGATCGTCTGCTACAACAGCTCACGTACATTAAGATACTAGTAAGAATTCTCTTGTTAGAACAGATAGACTACACAATATTGGGATCACAACCTTGGTATTTACGATAGATGTGTGTTGGTTCATAAACTGGGCCTACGAATTGAAGTAGTTATACAGGAAGATGTAAACGGTTAATGATTTGCAGATGTAACAGCAAAGGGAACCTCCTCAATTATTTTAATACTGGGTGCTGGTTTGGGCGAGAATCAAAACCAATCCTTCTTTATGATAGACTGACCCTTGCCAACTAGACTAACCAGACGGCGATTTGCTGAATAATGCTGAGATCTAACTCGAACGCATACTACTTATGTCGATTTCAAGCCTATATATATTGAAACATGTAAAAAAGCTTGATGCCATGGTATTTCAGGCTCTTTTGGAAGGAAGCCTTCCTTTCATGTATTGTGCATGCATATGTTAGTTGTGATCAAACATGATGAAATTGTAAGAAAAACTGTAATAATTTCGAAAATTCCAACCAGCTAGAACGCAAACTCAGCTCTTTTTTTATTCAGCCTCTTTATTTAGTCAATGCTTAAAAAATAGAAATGCCTCGAATGCCCTTGTCTAATCTCTGATTACTAGTAGTTGTTATTAGTTCTATTTTTACTGATAATGATAATATATTTGGTGGACAATGATATGGAGATGCTGCACGTCATTTTGTTTTTATCAGATTGTAAATGTGATGTCCGTGGGTTCTTCTGATGCTAGCTATGGAGGCTCGTCCTGTGATTCTTCAAGATCAAATACCCCAAAGGTAAGGAAAACAATGAAACAAGGCTATTTTGACACGAGGATTTCTCTAAAACATAAAAATTGCTCTCAGGAGTCAATTTTTTTGTATTAATCAGCAATAAAACAAAAACACTGGAATCGTATGAGACACTTGCTGTTGATTAAAATAATAATTAAGTTAGGTAACAATATATCTTTCATGTTTTGTGCACGGTCACGGTTAGGATCTTTTGTTTTAGTTGTGATGCTTCATTAGTCTATTGGCTGTTTGCTCATTTACATCTCAAAGCCATTTGGTATTTGGCCATTGTCAGCATCATCTACATATAACAAAGAAAGTCATCAAGTTTCCTAACGAGTTGGCTTTACTTACTTTGGTTTAACTAAAATATAAAAGCGAGAAAACATTTTTTTAGTGATATACCGTTGAAATGGATAAAATGCTACACTGACAGTTTGGATGTTAGCTGATCTTTACTCCGACAAATGTCCGAAACAGTCTTGGTTTTATGACACACGAGTAGCAGGAAGTTACAGCTGGAAAGTTCTCATTTGAAGAACATATTGTGC